>VDFB02081417.1:29763-44866 GCA_007258455.2 Sequoia sempervirens
AAAGATAACTTCTGCAACAACATGAGTTGGAATTTGAAAGATGGGTTCTTCGAAGCACCCCTCACCTACACAGATAATTTGATCAGCTAGTGATCTGAGCCTCTCCAATCTACAATCTTTGAGCTAATAATCCAATTACGACCAACCGAAAAGCTAGAGACCAAAAACCCATCCAATCTTTTAGATATATAACCTTCATAACACCTCCTATTACTCCAGGTGAACATATTGTTTCCTAACTTTATATTGAAAAGTTAAGCAAAGTTATGTTATCTCTAAAGAACAAAGAAGAAGGCTCCAACCTATCTATTCCCCCTTCTTTTTCTCTAGGTTGGTGATAGCATTAAAATCCCCAGCCAAAATCTAAGGATACATCAGAGGTAAAGAGCGCACATATCTAATGTGAGCCTAGAGGCAACACTTACCATGCTAATCAGTTGGAGCATAGATATTAGTGCACAAAAATGATTTCATCAGAATCAAAACTTGAGGCAACCATGGATAAAGAATTTCTACTTAAAATCCACCAAAGAGGAGAGATCTTGCATGGGTCCCAAAGGAAATTCCACCAGCACTGCCCTGAGCCGCAATACACTGGCAATGACCTCTAAACCACACCCTGGTAGCCACTTTGAGCATACCTTCCACAGATAACTTTGATTCCTGAATAAAAAAAACATCAAGAGAATGAACCTTGATTAAATCGCGAACAACCTTTTCTCTAGGGATGTTGTTCGACCCCCTTGCATTTCAAGAGAGAATAATCATTTATGAAGGCCACCAAAATGGGAGTCAATAGTCTTGACTAAACTTGACTCCACCATATTCTCCCCCGTAAGTTTGATTTTGTCTTGATCTTTCTTATTTCCTAGCTTGGAAGACTTCTCAGAATCCCCCTTTTTAAAATTCTTTTGTTGCAACCCAAAACTAGCACAACCTTGTTATCTTAAATCCTTATATCCTGAACCACTACCTCTGGCACCAGCCTAGGCAAAGCTAAAGCCAAAATCTCACTCCAATATTTATCGCATGGGGGACCACTTCTGCAAGGAATTCTAGAACTTTTTTTGTTTCCATCCATGACTCAACCCTCTCAGCCTCCAACCCATTAATATTGGTACATCCACTAAGGAAGTCATTGACACCGCCCCCAAAATATCCATTCCTGAGAGTAGCCTATTTGGTCTTTCCTCCTAAAGAATATTGTCTTCCAAAGCCTCAAAATGGTTATAAGATACACAACCTTGTCTATCTTTGAGAGTTATCTTATGACCTCTCCCTTTGTTACGATTCTTAACGGGGATTAAACCATCCTTATCAGAATCTCCCTCAGCTAAAGCGGATTTCTCTTTATCTTGCTAGGGAGGCGGATGAGAAGGAACATTGGTTGAAGCACCACTAGAAGACCTCCTTGAAGAGCTTAGTTTTTGGAATTTCCTCTGTAGGTGCCCATACTTGTGACAGAGCCAACAATGAAATGGGAGAGCTTCATAGTCTAGTTGTTGAATCCAAGAGGTGGATCCTACTTGAATTTCCAATGAATCTGGCTATGGATGATTTAAATCAATTTCAATGCAGAATCAAGCATAGGAGATTATCTTCTTGTTTGGTGTCTATTGAGAAGGGCCCACAGATTTTCCAAGCAGCAGAGCAATCATATGCAGAATGTTGCTCCTCCAAAACTCCATCAGTAGCCACAAAAGTCTCACCCAGACTAGAACCCTTGATGAAAGCTCCTCTATCGAATTGAAGCCCACATGTCAGGGTTTAATGAGTAACCCTTCCTAATTATATAAATAAGGACCCCCCTCAAAAACCTTGACTCGATCTGCCATGCATGAAAAGACCGCCAAAAAGTAATAATTGGCTACCTGCTGTTACACCCCAATTGTGTAATTATTATTTACCATTACTATGCAAGGTAAAATGTGAATACAATTTGAATTATGAAGATGAATAATTTGTGCTTGCACTTTGTTATCAATGCATTATGAATGATTTTTTATTTTTTTTAAATTACCACCAGAGAGGGTGGCACTCTTTTATTTATTTAAGAACCAGCTTTACATTCAAGACACACCATAAAAAGTACCAGATATACATAAATGAAACACAAAAACAAAACACCATTTTCCTTGAGGAGACCTGCACAAAAAAGTTAGAAAGAAAAGTACCATGCATCCAAGAGAGCAAAGATCCCCACCCCCAGCACCACCAGGCGTGCAAACTGAAAGTGATGTAGGTTGGTCACCGTCACATGTTCCAGAAAGTTCTGAATGTACTTGGCCTTAACAACTTCTTTGAAGAAATCTACCTCATCAGCTATTTGTTTCCCTTTGTGAACCATCTTCGCAATAATACCTTCTCTAGGCCATTTATCCGCTTTCTTGATTACTTGAAGAGCTTCACCTCCCAACGTAAGGTCCCATCCAAGATCTTACGACTAAATACCGTTTGCTTTTTTGTTATGGCTGTGAATTCTCATAGGACTCTTGGGCACTATCTTTCACCCTGTAGCAGAAGATTCCAGTCATTACCCAAATCTACAAGGCAAATCCTTTCCAGATTTGGCCATGTTTTTGTTTCTGTCAATACGATCTTGATCTCTGCCTGTGAAATAGCAAATTTTGAAAGAAGGTCCGCAGTTGAGTTTGCTTCCCTATAGATATGACCCAGATTGTATCCTTTCAATAGGTTCAAAGTAGCATGAATTTCGTCCACCCACATCTGCAGCTTCCAGCTTGGTGCATAATTAGAGCTGACTACACGGATGACTACCTGTGAATCACCCTCCACATCAACCGCATGCCACTTTCTCACAGTGTAATATTTTAAACCTTCTAGCAGAGCAGCAGATTCTACCATATTGTTTGTTCCCCAACCCAATTTTATTGAGGCAGCCACCAGAACACTACCCCACTCATCCCGGATGATGAAGCCAGCCCCCGAGGGTCCGGGATTCCCCTATGAAGCCCCATCGAAGTAGAGCTTCAATCTGCCCTTCGGCGGTAAAGATCATTTGGCCTGCCTTGTCCCTTTGCTTTTGTTTTGTAACTCCTTTGGGATCTTGATTCACCACCACCTCAATACATTATGAATGAATTTTATTTCATTTAATGATATGTGAAAGAAATGTATAAATGTGGAATGGATAGTTATTGAATTAATATTCTAACTAAGGAGATGTATTATGTGTAATGCATATTTTGTGAATAGCCGACTGTTGTGGGCATGTGTTAGTGGATGCAGGTGTATGTTCAATTCCTCCAGGTAGAGGGGGAGTATCACTCAGGAGAAGATCTTGGTTAGGTAACCATTAACATAACCTATATGAGCTTACACATACTCACATTAGTATGGTTGAGTCAAGTTATTATAAGGGAAGTTGGTAAGTCATCCTTAGTTTGATGTGTCAACATCAGTAAGAGTCTTGTTTACTATTGAGTGCACTATTGGGTGATGTTTATTTGTTTGAGCTTGTGAATTCTTCCTATATTTCTATGCTTGTATTGATGAATAGAACATATGTGGAATATGTATATGTAGACATATGCATGTCGATGATGGACCATACGCATGAAGGAACACATACATGAGGGTACATAGGTAGATGCACCTCTATACACTTATGGACGAGTTGCTTATGCACATGGAATTATCAGATGGACCTTACGACATGTATATGTATATGTATAGATATATCACATGTAGGTGCTTATCAATACAATAGTAATTGTGTATGACTATGGTGTGTAATCCAATGTGTATATATATATATATACATATATCCATATGTATAAATGTATCAATACACACATATGATTAGAAAACGGATATGCCCATACAAATGTATCAATATATGTATACATATCTATACACGTACATAAAGGAATATATATAAATATATACATATATGTACACAATCGATATACTTGTTATTACTATGTGATTGCTAGCTTGTTTGTATTCGTTTGTGTATCGAATGTATACATACTTTATTGGCATATGATATATAAATATATATTAACATATATATATATATATGCTTTGAGGTCGATTTACTTACATAACCATAGGCTGATTGGATATATTATATACAAAGCATTTATAAGGCCAAATATAACACATATTGGCGATGAATATAGAGAGAACTTTATGCAATATAAAGTGCAACAAGTAAGTTGATTTGAGAAGTTTGACTTAGTTGATGCATTGTGATGGAATACTTTTGACTTAGTAAACTTCATTTATCTTGGATGCCTTATCATGAAGAATAGCAACTACAAAGTAAATGTAAATGTTGAATGATGGGAAAGGTTTCTGCAAGTTGATGAACTGGTCAAAGTAGATTTAAGAGACATGGCGACTCAACATAGACTAGGTCGACTTATGCTAAGTGTTGCATTTTAGTTATTGACTGGTTCAAACAAGACAAAAGTTGCACCAACTGTAGAAGGATAGTTGCTTGCTTTGGTGCCACCTTATGAATTTTGATTGTGCATTTTAGTTATTGACTAGTTCAAACAAGATAAAAGCCACGTCAACTGTAGAAGGATAGTTGCTTGCTTTTGCACCACCTTATGAATCCTGATTGTTGTAGAAGCGTCTTTTCAGAGCAATTCAAATGCCATATTTTTACCATGTGCTAGTTTGAAATGGTCTTAGACTACTGTCAATTTTAGAGGGCAATTTGTAGCTTTATTTTGTTGAGTACACTCTCAATTTGCTGCCACCTAATTGCCAAGTTAAGTGAGTCGACTAAGGAGGCGTTTGTTGTCAACACTCATGCCTTTTTTGTAGGATGAGAAGTCTCCAACTTGTTTTATAAATAGTGATGTTGAGCTCTCATTTGGGATGAATTTTCCTATGCATTCCATATGCTTTTGCTCTGCATTTTATAGGCACTTTATAGCATTCTATTCCACAGTTATGAGTTGCCTTATTTTGCAAGTTTATTCTGAGTACTATGAGAGAGCTTTGAGTATATAGAGTGAAGTATATTATCAACTTTAGGGAAGGCTTTACAGAGGCATTTCTTGTGAAGTCAAAGTAAAGCTAGTGGCTAAAATTGGGAAGTTGTGCATCATTCAGTCAGTTAGCTAAGCGAGTTATAGGCATGGGATATTCTTCCTTTAATTGTCTTAGTTTATGAAAAATTGATTCTTGAATGCTTTATTTAGTCTATCATGATTACTTGCATTAGAGAAAAATAGTGTTTTCTTTGAAAGGAAAATAGAAGTTGTTATGCTATTTTGTGAAGTGCTTGTAATTACTCCATCACAGGTGGAACTATTTGTCATAGGTATTAATATACTAGATATAATTAAACAAGGGTAGCTTAAAGGTTACTTGTGGCTAAATTATTTGATTATAATAGATAGCTAGTGGGTTACTCTTTGGATTGTTAGTCTATTGAAGGGAGGGAAATTTTATATATGCTTTACGAGTGGAAATACCCTAGAGTGTGTGAGATTAATGATAGGTTAATTTTGGGGTTAAAGCTTACCCATGGGATGGATTACCTATGCATAGATTATAGTGGCCTTAAGTCAAAATGAGCTTAAGCAGTGTAAGTGAATAAATGACCATCACTCAAAGTACTGAGTGAGAACACTTTGGCCAAAGTAGTGTGATTTCCTTTGGCTCCACTACCAGTTCATCATGTCCATGTAGTGCATGCTAGTTGTAGATTGTAGGGTTACAAGTTCTAGTCATGTAGGGAACAACACTAAGCCCGGTGTGGTTTTTCGTACGAGGTTACTCAACCAATCTCTTCGTCAAAGGGTAGGGTCATCTATCTTGTGATGGATGTGCGAGGGACCGCATATGAGTCTGTGGTTGGCGGAAAAGCGCTTGAGTGATGCTTCTCCTTTGCAGGCGACATAAGACAACAGTTTTGAAAGGTGAACCTTGGACCATCTATATCTATTGCTCTGAAGTTCAGTTGAGCTATGTATGTAATTGTGTACATTCTTGGAATATTGTAATTTGTGAAATTATTATATTGAAATAAAATCCTTGTTGTATATTGTTATGACATCTTTATTCATTTGTACTCAATAAAGAAAATAATTTTTTTATTGCAACGACTTGTTACATAGTTTATTTACTTGCAAGGTGAAAACTTAGGAAAAATTACTTCAGTGAATGGTTAGCATGTTACACTTGCATAACCTCCATATCTCCTATTGGGTTCTAGGTCCGGTGTGCCCATGACTCCAAGAAGGGAAGAGAAACACAGATTCCCGTAAACTTGCAAATTAACGCATGATTACTCAAATAACTAACATCTTTCGCAATTGAATCTCATTGAATAACCAAAACAAGATGGGTTAGGATCCTCTCTAGGAAACCATTTACCTTTGGCATGTGAGGACCCCCATACTAGGACAAAACCTCTTCATTTAAAGATTTACTTAGAAAATCCATCGCTTTAGAATGACCATTTGGCGACGAGACTACCCCTATAACAACCTCGGAGAAGGAAAGATTCACATACCCACCCAAGCCCACAAGTGCCACCATTATAGTTGCAAACAACAAAGGAAAGAAGCCAAAAAGGTAGCCCACAAATGCTGCCCCACTTGCCCAAACCACCCTCAAGGAACTGCCATAAACCTCTGCACCCAACACACACTCCCAACGAACCCTGCCAACACCCCATGCATTGAACAAAACTCCGCTACACAACAAAAACCTTCCAGACAAGTGCCCCCAAGCCAACAACCATGCCCTCTCCCAATTTGCACCCACACACACTCAACAAAGAAAAAACATGTAACATGCATGGCTCGGGATTACACCCTAGCTCGTGTGAACTAGATCAAACTCAACTCGTAGACATGTCATCCTCTTCACTGTCCATACCCCCCAAAATGTATAAATCTCTTGACTTGATATCCATACCAACTTTTTTTTAGGAACTAGTAACACAACACTTTGAATTCTATTTTTATGATATGATAAGTAAAGAGTGTTGAAGAAAGTTCTTTTGATTAAATAGTTTTAACTTTTAGTTTTAGTTTTTTTTTTTTTTAAACGAGGGGAATCGGGTGTAGCACGGCCCCCCATATAACCCCCCACCGCCGGTAAACTTTTTACCGTGACCGGCAGTGCTGGCGGGACACACCAACTGGTACCACGGGAGCGCCAGAGAGTCGAACCCATGGTGGGCGCCCTGCTACAGGGAACACCTTAACCAACTGAGCTAGGACCGGCGCCCCTTTAACTTTTAGTTATAAGCAAATATTGATTGTCATTTTTTTAGATGTACAATTCTATTTTTTATTCTGTATGAAAATGCATAATGACATTCATTGCTGTTGATTTGCGTATATGGAGCAAACCTTATGGAATCCTAAAAAATGTGAAAATACCATATTTACCACAAGACCTGTACATTGATCTTTTGTACTCATCTCATATTGGAAATGCATCCCTAACGCAAATACCTCGAAGGGGATGTCTCTAGACACTAGAAAATTCTAGATGAAGTTACACTACATCTATATAATAATATAGTAATAATAATGTAACATAATCAAACCCTTAACCTAATCATTATTAATAATATAATACTAAATATAATAATTTTAATATATAATTTTATAAATTAATAATAATATTAATGACAACTCAATTCATGCCTTATTAAATTGTGATTTTTTATGTTTTTTAAGATTAATATTATAATTTAATATTATTATATATATTATTACATTAATATTATTAATTTTTTTTTTAAGATTGCAAGAATTGGTTGAGTAAACTTTTTGGGTAAACTTTTTTTCACATGACCGTGACGTTGGCGCGACATGCCCTACAATACCATGGGGATGATGGGGAGACTAGACCTCGTGAAACATGATGCTTTAGCCAATCGAGCTAGGCCCACTGCCCAAATTATTAATTTAATATATAAATAAATATAATAATAGTTTAAAATATATTAATATATACTATTAATATGATATGTTATATATTAATATAATAATTATAGATATATTATACTATATAATAATATATTATACTATATAATAATATATTATCTAATATAATATTATGATAATTTAATTATATATAATTATATTAATATATTATTATAATAATTTGTGGGTGGTTGGGTGGGCTCCTCCTCCCTCCCCTCCTCATTGGCATGACAGGTCGGTTTGATGGGTGCCACAGTGGCGATGGTGGAGGATATAGGGGGATGTTGGAGGGGGCGTACTGGCTGGAGTTCATGTGGCTTTGTCATCAAACTTTTAATTCTTGGTGCCCCTTCTGTTCCCGAGGTTGCCTTAGGCATTATAGCTCAGAGGCCTCTCCATACGGATCTTCCTTGGCATGTTTGGAAGGCATTCATTAATGAGGGTGGTGACTACCAAGTACTTGGCATTAAGTTGGCATAATCATGTTTTTTTTCTCATTTCTTTGTGGAGCTTGAGCTGGTTCATGGTGGTGTTTGTCGCGGCTTCTGATTGTGGGTTGAGTGGAGGGGACAATGGTGAAGCACTCTCGGTTTGTCATTGAGGTTTTTGTTGAAGGGGTGGCGAAATTTGGCGTGGGTACCCCTATTTCTCTACAGTCATTGGCCAGACAAGCCTCCTTTAGAGAAATTAAGGACCAGCGTTTGAAGCGAATTCTCCTAAATGGGGACCCCTTGGTTTTGGTGGCGATAAAAATGATTTTGGGTGCTGGTCATTTAGCTAATAAGGAATACAAAAGAGATAATCTTCATATCTCTTCCCAGTTCTTGGCCTCTCTCTTGGACAATGGGGTGGCCAAGGTCGAGGCTGAATTGTTGTTGGTGAAGATGTTCCGTGAGGACCTGGTGGAAGGAGTTGATGATGTGTTGGGCTTTGTTGTTGAGGGCAAAGGTATTTCGAGACCGTGTGACCTTGAAAGTATCAGGACTTTGGACGAAGCTGTGACGCTGTATCCTTTCCTTCTCGACTTGTGCGGCCCAACATTGGTCAAGCATAGAATGGTGGCAGCGGTGGTGATTGAGTACTTGAAGAAGTTCTTTGGTCTGTTGGCTGCAGGTGGCGTTTGGTGGGTAAAGAACTTTGAAGCCTTTGCCAAGGTAAATAATTTTATGTGATAATCTTTATTATCTGTGGGGTGATGGTGTTGGTAGGTTGTAGGGTTTAGTTTTCTGGGTGTTTTGGTGTTTCCCTTTTGCTGGGTTGGTTGAAGCTCGGCCTGTTCATGGCCATTTTGAGGTTTTTTGGTGGCTTGGGTTTAGATAGTTCGTGGTTGGGACCGATCCCTCATGGCCAATTTCGGGTTTTCTGTAGGTTTGGTTTGGTGGTTGGGCAGTATGCCCTGGACGGTTGGGTCTCTGGTTTTCAAATGTATTTTTTGGGCTGGTTTTTTGGTGGCGAAGGATGGGTCTGTTTTTTTGATGGTGAAAGATGGGTGGAAGTCTTACCTACTTAGCAGGCGGTTGTAATATTTTTATATTTAATACAAATCTTAAAAGCTTGCGTATCAAAAAAATTAAAATTATTATAATAATTTAATTATACTACATCAAGATTAATTAAATTAAATTATTTTAAAAAATCCACTTATTTATATAAATTAATTAATTAAGATAAATAAGCTATTTTTTTTAGAATAAAAAATGTTCATCTAATTAATTTAAAATACTACACTAAAACTGCTACTGCTATTTCAAAAGTGAAAGCAAATATCTTTTAAGAATTGCTCGCTTTTCATAAAAAAGTTGCAACGCTTGAAACGGCCGTGATAACGCGAAACGGAGGTTTTGACAGAGGCGTCGTAACAGAATTGCGAACTGTGAAATTTGGAAGGAGGCGAGCATGATCGCGATAGGATTTGAAGGTTCTGCAAACAAGATAGCAGTAGGAGTTGTTAAACTAGACGGAACAATCCTTTCGAACCCGCGGCACACATACATAACTCCACCAGGGCAGGGTTTCCTCCCCCGAGAAACAGCAGTACATCATCTGAAGCACATTCTTCCTCTGGTTGAGGCGGCGTTAAAGGAGGCCAAAATTAATGGACATGAAATAGATTGCCTGTGCTACACCAAGGGCCCTGGTATGGGAGCGCCCCTCCAGGTCTCGGCCGTGGTGGTGAGGATGCTCTCTCAGCTCTGGAAGAAGCCCATTGTGGGGGTCAACCATTGTGTGGCGCATATCGAGATGGGCAGGCTCGTCACTGGGGCCCACGACCCTGTTGTGCTCTACGTCAGCGGGGGGAATACGCAGGTCATTGCGTACAGCGAAGGCCGCTACCGGATTTTCGGAGAGACCATCGATATTGCTGTGGGGAATTGTTTGGATAGGTTTGCAAGGGTCTTGAAGATTTCCAATGACCCCAGCCCCGGTTACAATATCGAACAGGTGACTATATTCTCACATTTTACTGCTTTTGTTGCTTCTGATAATGCCTTCTCATGTTTCTTGTCAAAACGTTTTCCAAATTCATAACACTAAATTGATCGAGTAAGAAAAACCATAGGAGCCATAATTGTAATACCAAATCTGGTAGGAAATATGCAAGGTTAGTTATTAAATCACTACAGATTGTGGCCTCTAGACACTTACGTACAGATAATGCTTGGTCTTCAAGAATGCCCTTGACAAATCCTAGGGCTATCGTTGCATTGCATGAGAATGTAAAGTATAGGCGCCTATCCAAAATTCTCACTTGCAGCTCTTGATCACCTTCTTGCACCTCCTTCTGCTTGTCCTCCATCCCTCCTACGACTCGCAATGAGCCTTTCAAAATAACAAATTAGATGAAAGCTTACGCTACACTACCTCATCAGCCTTCTTTACCTTATAGAACTACTACACCTTAACTAAAATCTCCTCCACACCTCGCTGCAAACGCATTAATTGGCATTAATTCACCATACAGTCCCCAATCAATATCCCTCCTTTTTAACTACCTTACTGCTGCGAATTCTAGCAAATTGAGAACCGATGTTACATGACGTATCTTCTATATGTAGAACAAACAGGAATTGGGTTGCCCAAAAGAGAGTGGGGGATAATCAGGTTTTTATATAGAACATTGTTTATACGAAATTTAAATTTGTATGTATCTTCTAGATGTAGAACACCGTTTATATATCTTTATATAACCAATGTTACTTGATGTATCTAACATTGTTTGTTTATGTATAAACACACACACACACACAACTGTATTCCTTTATATTGGTAAATGTGTGATGGAATTTTTGTCATTGATGTCAAGGTTTATTCGAGCTTGTCAAGCTGCTGATTATTAATCAGATCTTTATCCTCCATTTTCAATGTCGACCTGCATATGCTATCTTTGATAATTTTCTCTGTGAAACGACTTCAGAAATTTATTTTAGGCGGCTTCCTCAACATTTTGAATTTATTTCTGACGAAGGCTTTTTATTGTGATGGTTTCATATTCCATAGGCGGCTATTTGGTCAGAGTTGTGGCATTTTAGAATGTCTTTTTTGGCTTGTTTGAAGGCTATGTGAGGTCGTTTTTTATGGAAGGCGTGTTCTTTCATGACTTATATCATTTTTTCTTTCCTTGGCGATTCTTTTTATTTCTGACAGAATTGCTTATGTGGGAGCATTCATTAATTTGAGGAGACGTTAAGGTTATTACCTGGGTGGTATCTAAGTTTGTTGAAAATATTATTCAATGCCTTCAAAGTTGTGTGAAGTGTGCGCTATACTGCTGGAGTCGGGATTTTTTTTAATGCTTCGGTAATTTTGGTGGTGTTATTATTATTCAAATTCGACTATCTTTAGGCGACGGCTTAGTTATTTCTAGGTGGCTCTTGTTGCAAATGAATTTCTGACGAATCATGGCAGCAAATTTATTAAATTAATCTGGGTGGAAATTATGAAAAGACGTGGCCTTTGAAAGATGTTTCCCTATTTCATCACTGTATGAATTAATTATCTTTTTCAACGATTCTTGGTTTGCTTTGGTGAAGACGTGGGTTGTGATTACGATTCTAGAAGTTTTTTTTAATAAGTCCGTGCTCCTTCAGTATGAATATATGACTTCTTTTCAGCATCGGTTACATATTCTTCATCGTTTTTATTTGAAGAAAATATTCTATAGGATTTACAAGTATCGGGTAGCTTTAGTTAATTCGCATATGCTTTTTCATTACTTGACTCGTGTCTAAAAATTTAAATGAGTATTGGTCTTTTGCAGCACAAAATTTTCAATGGACTTTCATTCCATTTTATTCGGCAATTATTCACGGCATAAAAAGGGGATGTTCGAGATTTTGTGGATTTCATCTTTTTGGAGTGCAACTGATTCACTCACCTAGACTTTTGGCACTTATGTTTTGTTTTTGGGAGGTACTTGTGTTTATGGTTTGAAGAATTGAGATAGACCTTTTTTATGTTGTTTTGGTTAGATTTTCAGTCTTGTCAAAAATTATGTTCTCTCTTTCTTGACACAAAAATTTTCTGGGTTGTTTATATTGTAAAATTTTGGTTTTTGGGTCTATCTATGTAAGCCAATGATACCTGGGTGTGGTGCGTCTACAACAGTAAGATTTTTCAAAACATGAATGGTGAAGATGCTGTTTCAGATTAAGTAGTTTAAGCGTGGGTGTTTCATAGAGGTTGGTGCCTCTATTTATAAAGAGTTGGTGCTCTGTAATGGTTTTGTAAGTTGGTGCCTACTGTGAATTTGGGTTGTTTCTCTAACTAAGTATTGAAAGAATCTGAATCGTGGGTTTTACCCGGAAGGGTTTTCTCTCTAATGCAGATAATTCCTGTGTCTCTCGCTCTCGTGCGCTTCCTTTCTCTAATCTTTCGCCTTTAATTTTAAATTGTTTTATGGTGTCTAAATATCATTCTCTCAAAGATTTGGTCGTGGGTGGATCTCTCAAATGGTATCAGAGCCAAGACTGCAGTGCTTAAAAGCCTGAAGGTTGCCTCCGCAAGTGGTCATAAAACAACGCCCAGGGAGGACTAGAAGCAACACAGGGTCTCCCCTTATCTATGGTACCCACTATGCTTCTTTGGTGTGTTGAATGTATGCAGCATAATGGATGTCTGGATTTGATTACTGGAACAACGCAGTCCCCCTGAAGCCATCGTGGACCTTATTCTCATACATCGCCTACTGCAAAATGGGGACCCCTTGTCAGTTTTTCTTTAGGGCTCTAGCTTTAAGTTGCACTCTAAGCGTTTGTTGCCCGAGTTCTTAAGTCGAGTCCGAGTCATCGCCTTGTTTCGCTTGAAAATCTGCCCCAAACGGCTTAGACGCATAGAAGCGCTCTTTTGCGGGTGACTCCCGGAGACGAGGGATCACTGCGGCTTCACTCCAACCGGAGCACTCCTACTTTTTAGGGTTTTTGCTTTTTTCATTTTTGGCACTTTTGGACCAATCCAGGATTTACTATTTTTAGAAAGTTGCTTTTTGCTTTTTCTATTTTTAGAAACTTTCTATTTTGGAAAGTGCCAAGGTCTTACAAATAGAGGAGTCAAAGTTTCCATCTTTAGAATCAAAAAGCATGCAAAAATCAATGAAAAATCTGAAAAATCAAATAAAAAGCATGCAAGAATAAGCAAAAATCAGATGAAAAGCATGTGAAAAGCATAAGAAAACAGACTTCCAACCTGAAAAGTCATGTAAAAATCTAGTCAAAAATCTGGAAAATCAATGCAAAAGTCATGTAAAAGGCAAGAATGGAGATCACATATGGCTGAAATGGCATAAGGCTGAAGAAGTGCGCCCAACATGGAGAATGGCGAGAGTTTCATGAAGTCCGCCATGCCTAAGTGGAAATGGAAAAACATTTTCCAAGTCTACCCAACTCTTGAATGGGAAATGGAAAGACATTGTGAAAGTCCGCCCTTGGGAGTAGGAAGAAAGTTTGCCAAGTCCGCCCTACCTTGGAGAGAGATGGAATAGAAAGAAGGAAGTCTGCCATCACTTGGAAAAGAGTCTTATGAAGTCCGCCATGAAATGGAAAGAAAATTTGAAAGTCCGCCCTACCTTGAGTTGGGAATGGAAAGACTAACAAGAAGTCCGCCCAAGACATCAAGGATTATGGAAAGAAAAGATGAAAGTCCGCCATACCTCTTCAACCTTGGAAAAACATGAGTAAAGTCTGCTGTGGGTAAAAGGAAGATGAGGAATAAAGTTGATCAAGTCCGCTTAGGCAAGGGTAAAAGCATTTGGAAAGTCCGCCATCGGATGATAGGAAAAATGGAAAGAAAATTTGGAAGTCCGCTAGATGAAGAGTGGAAGGAAAAGAATGAAGTCCGACTTTGCCAAGAATATGGTGGCCAAACATGAACAAAGTCTGAACTTGGAAAGAGAAAGGATAGAAAATTCATGGAGTTGAGTGAAATTCGCCAAGATGAATAAAAATACATGGATAAAATAAAGTATTAAAGGTTGGAAAAAATAAAAAAAATCATATATAAACCTTTAATTGCTTTCAACACTTAGAACAAAATTCGAGCTTCAAAAGATATACTTCAAAGTTTTGGATAAAGATGAGGATGGTGAGGAATAAAAAAAAAATTAGAAACTTGCCTTGATAAACAAGAGTCTACGTTCGATGAACTTGAGAAACTGCTAAATGAATCAAATTGCTCAACCTTATAAGGCATTTTCAAGTCGTTTTCAACTCACAATTTCAATTTGAGAAGAAGTTTAGCTCTCTCGAGTTCAAGAGATAGAAATTTTTTCAAATTTTTCGAGAGTTAGAAATTTCGTAAGAGAGATAGAAATTCTTGAGTGATTTGTTGAGGTGAAGAACAAAGAGGAAGAGAAAAGGTTGAAATTTTCAAAACAATAGCTTGCTTTTTCGGCAACAAAGACAAAATTCTCGAAGTTTCAAGTTGAATTGCTAGACACAGAGTATAATTCCGGAGTTTGATGGAATTCCTTATTTTTACCTCTGTCTTTATCCTCACAAAATTTTCTAAGTGTTGGTTACTTCTAGCTTGATTTTTTTTTTTTCGTAGAATTTAACATTCAACAAGCTGAAAGTTAGAATTTTTAGAGGGAAAATTTAAAGAAAATCATAATTGAAAGTTTTTAAATTTAATATATTTTCCTTTTTCGCAAGTTGATGACCACCCCCGGAGAATCGTCAAAG
>VDFB02081418.1:0-63908 GCA_007258455.2 Sequoia sempervirens
CTAACATGAATGCAATCTATACCAACCATGCAGGACATTCATACAATATTGCCATTTGGAAAGCTTATACATGCTTTTTGTATCATCATAGAGCTTTGAAATGTTGAAAGTTAATACAAGCATCAAAGGGTATGTTAGCACCAGTGATGACCTGAGTATTGCTTTCATGATTTTTAATATAGCAAGTTAATACAAGCATCTAGGTATAATTGAACCAAGATGACCTGAGTATTGCTTGCATAAATAGATAAGAGTTAATCCTTTTCCCATGCAAATTCTGAAATGTCATCCATGATCCATAGTAGAGCATGTCTCGCGACCAATTTGCATAGTACTAATGATTTCCTCACAAACAGAAGACAAAGCAAAATCATACTCCTTCCTTGCTTTTCTAGTTCAGTACATCATCGAATTACTCCAGAGATATGATAGAAAATCAAACAACCATTCAAATCATGCTTAAGGCATTTCAAACATTTATTCAGATTAAGATCATCCAATTTGGTTATCATTATTGATGTTCTCATTTCAATAGTTGTTTGGATCATGTTGTTTTTTATTTTCATTGGCATAAATATGTTTGTGATTGATTTAATTTGACAATGTTTGTTTTATTTTGTCAAGCTGTTATTTGTCTGCTTGTGATATTTTGAAAGCTCGTTGCCCCTCTCTTGTATGTTTCTGCGTTTTTCCCCCAATGTAAACACAACCTAAAGATAAAAGATATGTACAAATTTCATCAAGCCATGATGAAACCTAAAGATTCCCACTACATGGTATGGATAATGAAAGATATTTACAGATGATAGACATGGATGAATGATGCCTAAAGTGAAAACAAGACATAAGCTAATAAATGAAGGAGCCCATGTTGATCACAAGTAGCGCTTGTTTACCAAGTTTTCACCACTTATTTTTATTGCACTTTTTCAAGATTTTTTTGATTTTTTTGATTTTTTTGATTTTTTTTAAGGACTTTTTATGATTTTTTTGATTTTTTTCAGGACTTTTTATGATTTTTTTTTTAATTTTTTCAAGACTTTTTAGACATAGAATTTCTTAAGATGAATACTATTGATTGGCTCTTCAAACAGGTCCCCCTCTGATGTGGATAACTGATATGCTCCAAAACCATATGCTGCTACAATAACAAATGGACCAAGCCAATTAGGTTCAAATTTGCCTTTCTTTTCTCTATCTTGTTGATTACGTGGATTTTCCCTCAAAACTAAGTCACCCACTTGAAATGCCCGTGGCTTAACTCTATGGTTATAACTACGAGACATGACTTGTTGATAACTTGAAGGCGAGAAACTTGGTAGTCTTCATCACTTATCAATCCCTTAAGTGAAACCCTAAGCGAAGGTATTTCAACTTCCAATGGTAAGATTGCTTCTGCTCCATAGACTAAAGCATATGGTGTAGCTCCTGTTGGTGTGCGAATACTAGTTCTATATGCCCACAAAGCTGGGTTGAGTTGAACATGCCAATCACGTCCAGCATCATTTACTGTCTTCTTTAATATCTTTAAAATAGTCTTGTTAGAAGCGTCTGCTTGACCATTACCTTGTGGATAATAAGGTGTGGAGTACCTGTGTTGGATATGAAATCTTTCACAAAGTTCATCAACATCCTGATTCTTAAAAGGTCTTCCATTATCAGTAACAATAGAATTAGGAATTCCATATCTACAAATAATGTAATTCAAGATAAATGAAGATATCTGTTTACCAGTCACTGTTGTTAGAGGAACAGCTTCAATCCATTTTGTAAAATACTCAGTAGCTGTGATGATAAACTTATGACCATTTGATGATGAAGGATGTATTTTACCAACAAGATCTAATCCCCACTGAGAAAAAGGCCATGTTGAAATAAAAGGCTGCAATTCTTGTGCAGGTGCATGAATAAGATTCCCATGGATCTGGCATTTAGAACACTTCTTAACAAAAGTAAAAGAATCTTGCTCCATGGTAGGCCAATAGTATCCCATTCTGACAAGTTTCTTCGCTAAGGTCAAACCACTTGAATGAGTTCCACAAATACCACCGTGAACCTCTTGTAAGGCTTTTTCAGATTCATCACGTTCAAGACATCTAAGGAGTGTACCATCAAGACCATGTCTATAAAGGATATTGGCAATTAAGGTATAATAGGATGATTGGCGTATGAAATTCCGTTTTTGGTTGTGGGATAAATCTAAAGGCAAGATGTTATCTTTCAAATAGGTATAAGTTTTGCCATATAAAGTTGAATCAGAACCAGTCAAATGACATATAACTTGGTTTTCAGGATTATCATATGCAAGAGAAAACAATTGTTCCACCAAGAATTCATACTTGGTTTGATCTTCTGATATTTGTAATAAAGAAGCAATGGTAGCCATTGCATCTACAGCTTTATTGTCAATTCTTGATATTTGTGAAAACTTAATTGACACAAAATATTTCTTATAATCATCCACCATGTGTTTGTATGGTAGCAACTTATCATCTTTGGTTTGATAATCATCATTGATTTGATTAATGATAAGTTGTGAATCACCATAAACTTCCAGCTCTGTAATCTGCCATTCCAAAGCTATCTTTAATCCTATGAGTAATGCCTCATATTCTACTATGTTATTTGTGCAAGGAAACATCAACCGATATGATCGTGAGATGGTATGTCCTTCAGGTGTAACAAAAAGAATCCCTGCCCCCGAGCCATATTGTGTATAAGATCCATCAAAGTACAATGCCCACGGTCTCTGAATTGTTGTTGTAAAGACATCTGCATCAGGAAACTCAATATGCATTGGATTGTCTTCTTGTAAAGGAGCTTCAGCTAACTGATCTGCAATGACCTGTCCTTTAATCGCTTTTCGATCTACATAGTGAATATCAAACTCACTTAAGATCATTACCCATTTTGCAAGTCTTCCTGTTAAAGTGGCTCTGCTTAATAGGTATTTCAATGGATCTATCTTTGTTATCAGCTTAACTGTATGAGTCAACATATAATGTCGCCACTTTTGAGAAGCAAACACTACTGCAAGACAAGCTTTTTCAATGAAACTGTAGTTTAACTCATGTCTTGTTAAGGTTCTGCTGATATAATATATAGCCCTTTCTTTACCTGTAGAGTCTTCTTGTGCTAGCAATGCACCCAAAGATACTTCTGTTGCTGAAATATAGAGTATAAGCGGCTCTCCTGGAATAGGTGGAATTAGAACTGGTGGATGTGTAAGATATTGCTTGATCTGATTGAATGCTGCTTCACATTTGTCATCCCATTTAAATGGAACATTTTTATGCAATAAATGTGTGAATGGCAAGCTTTTGTCTGCCAGTTGAGCTATAAACCTTCTGATGGACTGTAATCTTCCTTGCAAGGATCTTAATTGACTGATATTTCGTGGTGGAGGCATGTCCATTATAGCTTGTACCTTTTTTGGATCAACTTCTATACCCTTTTCTGAAACAATGTACCCTAGGAGTTTTCCAGATGTAACACCAAAGACACATTTCTTTGGATTCAGTCGAACATTGAATTTTTCCATTCTAATAAAGATTTTTGACAAGATTTCCAGGTGTTCATCTCGTGTATGAGATTTGGCAAGTAAATCATCAACATAATCTTCCATGAATGTATGCATCATATCATGAAAAATAGTTGTCATTGCTCTTTGATAAGTAGCTCCAGCATTCTTTAACCCGAATGGCATTACATTCCAACAATAGGTACCCCAAGGACATGTGAACGCTGTTTTATCTTGATCTTCTGGTGCAATTTTTATCTGGTTGTATCCTGAGAATCCATCCATTAATGAATACATTGCATGACCAGCAGTTAAGTCAACAATCAAGTCTATGTTAGGCAAAGGAAAATCATCTTTAGGGCATGCTTTATTTAAATCCCTGAAATCTGTACAAACTCTGATCCTTCCATCTGGCTTTGAAACAGGTACAATGTTTGAAATACATTCTGCATAGTCAATAGTTCGAATGAATCCAACATCTAAAAGCTTCTTTAATTCTTCCTTGACCAATAATGCAACATGTGGATGCATCTTTCTGAGCTTTTGCTTTACAGGTTTTATCCCAGGTTTGATAGATAAATGATGCATTATCAGATTAGGATCTAACCCTGGCATATCAGCATATGACCAAGCAAAGTTAATTTGATTATCCTTCAAGAATTGCATGAATTTTGGACTTCTTCAACTGTTAATGATGCTGCAATTTGCAAAACTTTTGGCTGCTCTGCTGTACTTATGTTGATTGATTCCGTTGGTTCAATCAAAATAGAAGATCTTTCATGATAATACTTGGGAAGAGTGTCAAGTTTCTCATCCTTTAGTGCCTCAGAAAGGTTTTCACTGTCAGATTCGCTCTTTATTTTTCTCTTGTTTTGATCTATCACTGCCTTTTTTCGGTTTTCACCAATAGATCCATCTTTTATTTCATTTATTTTGCAGCTAAGAGACTTGACACTCTCCTTGTCAAAATCATGAGTATAAGATTCTTGAATGAAACAATTGTTTTCTTCATTTGAGGAACAAAGGAAAGTTATAACATCTTCATCATTACTGAATGTAGGAATATGGATAGGTGCGTCAATGTCCCAATCTATAAGTTCTGGATAAACTAAAGGCATAGGATCATTAGGTTGGGTAAGGTCTTGAATTGTCAAAGTCATGATATGGTTGTCATCCTCATGGTAGACAAGGTCTGTGATGGTATTCTCCTATTGATTATCAATCTCGTTAGAATCTGATTCTTCCTCACTTGAGTCATGATCGCTTTGTAAAACATAATCGAGTGGAGGCCTTGAACCTTCTCCTTGTATAAGAACAGGTGCATATTTATGTATAGTATCAATTTGTTTATCCCTCCAGAATTCATCATTATAAATGGTGTCCCATTCATATTCATTAGAATTAGTATCTGAACTATTTTGCAATTGGAAAACTGATTCATGAGATTTATCTGACACAGATTCTCCTTTATGAACTAATGATGTCTGTTGTGAAGTAAATTCTTCTTTATCTTTACCATATCCAAGTCCTGTTTTATCAGTTGAATACTTTGAAATAGGCTGAATTGGTTCCACAATTCCTTCTCTTCGTTTCCCTATAGGACCATTCCCTTCATAACCCATCTTTTGCATGATAGCGTACCCTTTACCATATTGTTCTTTAGGCAACTTAATGTGTAAGAGAGATTCATCTTCATCTTTGTATAGCCAATTTAGGATGTCCCTATCTTCAGCTTCTTCTTCAGTGGTATTAGCTCTAATTAATTTTCCATCAAACTTTGTGATTGGCATGGAAGTTTGAGATGTAGAAGCAGTCACAATCTTTTGATTTGATAAAGTTGGTAAACCATGTGATCTTGGAGAAGGAGGTAAAGTAGAAAGAGATAGTGAATATTCACCTACCCCTTTGTCTTTAAACTTTAACTTTGTATCAAGATTCTTTGTCAATTCTTGCAATTGGACTTGTAGATTGGAAGAAGAAACAACAAGAGCTTCTCTATTGTGTGGCACAAAGACATCTTGACTCACCCTAAGATTGGAACAAGTTTGGGTACTATTGTAATCAGCTTGTATAGTTATTTCTTGTCCATCATATGGAAACTTGATACATTGATGATATGTTGATGGTACGGCTTGCATATCATGGATCCACGGACGACCCAAAAGTATGTTATAAGACAAATCTCGATCTAGAACCTGACAAAAAGTATTCTTCACAACAGGTCCCACTCTGATAGGTAGCAATATTAATCCCTTAGAAGCTCTTTCTTCATCATCATATGCCTTAATGGTTATCTTCCTTCGTGAATCAATTTCATTTTCTGAAATTCCTAAGGCATTTATCAATTTTAAGGTACAAATATTCAAACCGGCTCCTCCATCTATTAAGACACGTCTAATTCGATGTTTATGGATCATGACTTCAAGATAGAGCGAGGAATTATGTGGATGTGTCATAGAAGCATCATCTTTATCGGAAAATGAAAGACAAGTGGGGGAAGACAAATGTCCCACCATGGCTTGAAATCTGTTTGCATCTAGATCAGTATCAACAGTTGTGTTCACAAGCGCTTCTTCTAAAATATTTTTGTGTATGGGGGATATTTTAAGAAGTTCAAGAATAGAAATTTGAGCTGATGTTTTTCTCAATTGATCAACCAGATTATACTGAGTTGGAGAAGAAATAGTTGTTTTAGATGAACTTCCTTTTAAAACAACCTTTGCTTGACCTCTTGTTGTTACATTAACCTGTTGATATTCTTGTTTTCCTTTAATTTTGATAACATTAATTTGATTATCATCTGTGTGAATATGGCAGATTATATTGTCTTCAACATTATGCATGCTTTTGGCTTTGGTATTCGATGTTTCCCCCTTTTGGTAGTTTGGTAAAGGATCTTTGAATGCTTGATGATCATCATTGGTATGATGTCCCTCAATTGTAATAGTACCATTGTCAATTAAATCTTGTACTAGATTTTTCAAAGCTTGACAATTGTTTGTTCTATGACCTTTACATCGATGATAATTGCAATAGTACGAGTCATTCCATGATGGTGGTTTAACTCGTGGCTCATAATCTCTTTGTGGTGGTAAAGTGATAACCTTATTATCAAGAAGTTCCTTGAGAGCAGATTCAAGAGATTGACCCAAAGCAGTAAAAGTCCGTCGATTTGAAAAGAATGAAGGTCTAGACGGATTTGATATTTGGGTATTGCCAAGATTATTATTGAAATTACCACGATTTTGATTGGTATTTTGATTGGTCATGTTCTCTTGCTTGGAAATTTGTCCTTGTTGATTGTTGTTTCCTTGTTGAATTGTATTTCCTTGTGAATTGTTTCTTGGAGCACTTGATAGATTGAAAACGGATGGTCTTGTTCGTAAATTATTTGCATCCACTATACCATCATTAACAACATTTTTGTTTCTATTCCAAAACCTTGTTTTATCGTTGTTTTGATTTGATGTACTTGGATTATCAAGTTTTATCACTCCCCTTTTAACCAAGGCCCCTTCAATGGTGATTGCATTTTCAATCAGTTTTTCAAAGTTATGAGGACAATGAAGGTTAAGCCTATAGCTTAATTCTGGATCAAGGCTATTGATAAAAATATCCATCTTTTCCTTTTCAGGAATAGGACGAGAATATCGTGCAAATAACCTTCTCCATCTTTGTAAAAATGTAGTAAAGGGTTCTCCTACTTTTTGTTTTACTTTACAAAGATCAAGCATTGTTATTTGATGTTGAATATTGTAGGAGTATTGTGAGATAAACTGATTTATCAACTCCTCAAAAGTTTTGATAGGTGGAGTGATTTTTGAAAGCCACTCCATGGATTGTACACCTAAACTTTGTGGAAATAATCGCATCAAGTAAGTATCATCATAGGCGAATTCAAGACTCATGTTTCGGAAATCCCTAACATGGTCAATGGGATTAGTTTTTCCATTATACCTATCATACTTAGGAATTTCGTAATGTTTTGGAAATGGGATCATTTGAAGACTCCTATCAAATGGATAAGGAGATATGTATTCCAAAACATATTTCTTTGTTGTACCTCCTTGCATTTCCTTTATTTGCCCTTGTAATTATTTTATCTGTTGGTTAAGAGCACTAAAGTCATTAGGAGGATTTTCAGGATTTTGTTTAATCCCCTCTATGTCAAAGGTGTGAGGCAACTTAGCTCCTTGATTAGCTAATGAAAGGAAGTATTTTTCTTTGTTACGTTCTAGGATTCTTTCCATAAGAGTATGGAATTGAGGATCTTGTTCTGCTTCTTGAAGCTTTTCTTCCGTTAACTCATCAAGATTAAATGTTTCCTCTTCTTTTTCATTTCGGTCACCCATTTTGCTCGTTGTAGTTTCTCCCTCATCTTTTTCCATTTGTTTTTGAGATCTTGTGAGAATAGGCATAGATTTTACTCCAAATTTTACTTACTTTTGATCAAAAGAGTGAAATAGTGCAATTGATGTGGTATGTATGAAAGTCAGAATAGAATGAAAATTCTATGACTTATACGAAATTTTCTAATCTTGTAGCTTGTGTTGTTCCCTAAGTGAAAGGATGAAAATCCTGTTAGTGGGAATATAAGCAAAAGATCAAGAAAATGATGATTTTTGCACTTTATGAAGTTTTGATCATGGCTTTGTAAAAAGATGGATTTTGTGATAGATGCCTAATGTATTCTAAGTTCTCTATTGTAAGATTTGATTTGGACGAGTAGAGTATTCGATTGCTGGTTGGGGAATATAACTAAAACGGATGCGTTGACTATGGTTATGCCTTTGAGAAAGGGCTCTTCTTTGAAAATAAGCTTGTGAATACAAGGGCTCTATGGCATAATCATCTGAAAGACCTCTAACACAATCATGATACCTATGAAGAAAAGTTCTATATTTAAGTAAAACTTTTCGACTTTGATATAAGAATTGTTGTTTCTTCAATAATTTCTTGTGGTTGAGAGGTTTCTTTGGCTTCTTAATCCTTTTGGAAACGGATTTCTTTACAAATTTTGTAGATTTCCAATCTCGTAACATGAGATTGATCAATATGATAATGAGTGTTTTGGATGATCTTTATCTAAATTAATGTAATGAAAACACATCAAACAAATTTAAAACAGTTGTTTTAAGTCCTATGCTAAACATCAAGTGTGTAACCAAAATGTTTTTCAAAAATTGTTTTAACAGGTTTTACACATGACAAGCACTTCAAACAGACTCACTCTTAGTTCTCAAGTAGGTCATCATAGCAATCAACAGCCCACATCTTAAAACTGCGTCGACTCACACAGCCGTGTCACCCCCGAAAGGGCGCCCGTGTTTTTGTCTTTTCCAGGTGCGTACTCAGAGTGACGGAAGTGGATACCGGATCCCCTGAGCAAACAATCCTTGGTAGTTATATGGTGAGTATCTTGGGGGTAGATTCTTCCCTCCCCTGCACTGTGATTGAAACAATGTTCGGAAACTGACTCGGTTAGTTACTACACTAGGTTCGTAGTAAGGATTTCCGTTCGGTGCGGCAAATGATAGACTCCCTCGAGAGACCTCCCTACCTTTAGAACAAAGGCTTTGGGGATGGTTATCAATGCACACTACCGTCAAAAGAGGGTTTCCCCAATTTTGCTTTAAATTTTATAGTGGGGTGGAATAGCCTGGCTTTGGCTTGAACCCACTTGAGTCGTTCCTCTTGGGTGAGTACTTTTTCCCACAAGAGCAGGCTCTCTACAAGGTTTTAACAAAGCTTAAAGATGCGTAAAAAGAAATAGGTGAGTTTGGCATTTTGATCACCCAGTTAAGGGGAGAGCATAGGCCTATCACCGAGAACAAAGCAAACACTAGGTTCAATTATTAAGCACCAAATGGAAATTTTCTAAACTAAGTGAAGATGTTGCTTCACATAAACAGAAAATTCATTTTAAGCCTAAATTGAAAAATGAAGTGTCTATCCTAGGATTGCTCTATTTTATACTTTAGATGACTACCCTAGGATTGGTTAATTTTATGCTTTAGATGACTACCCTAGGATTGATAAATTTTATGCTTTAGATGTCTACCCTAGGATTGATAAATTTTATGCTTTAGATGTCTACCCTAGGATTGATAAATTTTTATTTTTATTTTAATTAATAACTGTCTGCGGCTGCGTCGGAATCAGTTAGACTAAACTACAGTTACAGATTACAGATTACAGTCTTCTAAAAATTTGCGCTGCAAAACATATTATGGGCGCTGCAATACTCGTTACGGGCGCTGCTATACTTGTCACAGGCGCTGCAATAAACATCACCGGCGCTAAAACAGTCGTCACGGGCGTTGCAATAAACGTCATGGACGCTGAAATACTCGTCACGGGCGCTAAAACAATAGTCACGGGCGCTGAAATAATCGTCACAGGCGCTGAAACAGTAGTCACGGGCGCTAAACTGGAGGTGTTCTTCTGAAACGTGTCGTCTGCGCTATTCCGCTGTTTTTCCTGTAATCAATCCCAAGAAGCTGCAAAAAGATGTTAAAAAAGGGGGCAAGAGCCCCACGGTGGGCGCCAAAAATGTGTAAATGCTTAATCGTAATCTAAATGAAAACATAAAACACTAAATGAAACCTTAAACTAAAGAAATTTAAATTAAATTTAAACAAACAAAATCTTTAGTGCCGTCCCATTTTTCTCTATCCACAGAGATTCTTTTGAAGCTTTTTGGCTCTCAGATTGTGTAAGCTTCTCCAAATGGCTGCTGCAGAATGAGTATGCAAAGGAAAACTATTCTATATGTTGGTGAAGATGGAATTGTTGATACGGATATGGACAGGGGCTGTGATTATGCACAGGGGCTGTGAATGATATGTATCATGGTTATATTGCTATTGCTATGATTCTATGCTATTGCTATGAAAATGCTCTATGAATGCTGGGAATACTATGCAATTTGCCTATAGTTTTCTTGCTTAAAATTCTATATCTTTTTTGGAGCTCCTGGCAGCTGTATTTATAGATTTTTTTGCAGGCTCCATCCCGGCTGGCAAGAATCTACGGCTATGAATTTGTCTGGTAAATTTGAATGGTGAGAGATTGAGAGCTTGAGAAGAAAATGGGGGAGGTTGAGAGGTTGGAGAGAAGAATGAAATCCTGTCTTCAACCCATGGGAACAAGCCTGCACAGAAATAGAGAAATTTAATTTTCTGTTTTGGCAGTTTGTTTCCCGGGAGTTGAAGATAAATCCCCAAATTAAATAAATAAAATTTATTTAATTTAATTTATTGCATTTTGATTTTTTGATTTTTGATTTTTGAAAACTATAGAAGAATTAATTAAATATTTTGTAATATTTAATGATGTATGACTTTAGAAGAATATGAAATATTTAGAAGAATTTAATTAAATATTTTTGGAAATATTTAATTAAGAAATAGATTATGAATTGAATTTAGAAATGATTTTAAGAATGAATAATTGAATTAGAGGAAATAATTAAATATTTTGGAATATTTAATTATAAATGATATTTAGAAGAAGAATAATAATTTAATCTTTATTTGAATAAAATATTCAAACGAAGATTATTGATAATTAATATAAATAAATCGTAATGTTTATTTAATTAATTAAGAATGAATACGAAAAGATGATTAAATAAACTTATTTATTTAATCGAAATGAAAGAATGAAGAAATATAAATAAATTATTTAAATTTATTTATATGCAGATAGAATTCGAAGATTTTAATTAAATATTAAAAAATATTTAATTAATTACCAGACAATATGATGTGACCATTTTAAGGTGTATACAGATCTAAATCTTGAGCTTCCTCAATAGTAGAAAATTTATGATTATAAGCTTTAGGAAGTTGTGTAACCTTTATAAGATTTTCATGTTCCACAATTTGTGAGAAGGAAATTTCTTGGGTGTCTATTGAATTGGCTAGGATTAGGGTTTAGGATTATTTGAGAGGATTATTTTACATTGAAACTTGTTATCTTCTATCGTAAACCCTAGTTCCTTGGTCTATTTATCTATTGACTTGATATTGATTGTTTCCTAGTAATGAAAAAAAACTAAGTCATTAAATTTTTTTGATTAATCAACCCCATATGGTTAGGATTTCCTACACCCATCACTAAAAATTGTTTGTGTTCTTGGGTCCTCAAAATTTTCCTTATTTTATAAGGTTCAATTATTAGCCTTGTTCGGCCTTTACATCCTTTGATATAAATGTAGGTAAGCCTTTTGAGACCTTGTTGTGCCTTTTCCTAGGAGGCCCCCTTTCTTAAAACATCTTATTTGCATGTGCAATTCTCAATCACCTAAGTGATCACTCATCACTAAAATTCATTTTTCTGTCAGGCTCAATATTGTGATGAGCGATGGGAATTTGTTTCTCTTTGTATTGTGTGTCACTAAAATTTGTAGTTCTCCATGATTGATTACCATGACGAGCTATATGGTTGTGGGTCTTGTGTATCACATATCGCTGAAAATTTTAAACTTCTTATTTCTCTTTAGCAATGAGTGATGGGTATTATCATGTCTTTGCCACACCATTGTGGAATTGTTTCACAAACTTTCTCAGTTTCTACGATGAGTGATGGAAATTGATTGAAAGGAGTAAAGTGATCACCACATGTTTGAATTTGATGCTATTGTTGGGATAGCCCATCCCCAAAAGAATTTTCAACTCCAAGTCTATTATGACGATATGTGATGGCTTGGGAATGTATTGTGGTATTGATGGAACATCCTCCTCGCTGAAATACATATGTAGTTACCCCTATCAAATTTTTTGACAAGCGATGTGGAATTTTCCTTCTAGCAAGGGTGTGTCGCTCATCGCCAAAGTTTGGGCATAACTTTGAGGTACTACTATGATGAGTGATGAGGTTTGTGATGTACTATGGGTTAGTGGATGGTTGTGTGGTAGGTGCTTAGGAATTCATTTCCATTTTAAAGCATTGTTGTAAAAAGCATGTGGCAATGGTTAAGGAGGATCGTTGATTATGTTTTAAATCCAAAAGATCAATGGCTAGGGTTTAAACTAGAATTACTACTTGTTAGTTCACTCACGTGAACAATCCATCAACCATTAATGGTGCATGCACTTTAATTCTGAGGTATTAAGGAGGTTGTTTAGTACTTTCCAATACAATTGTAGTCATCGTGAATAGAGGAACTAGCTAAGCGAAGAAGTGTAGAAATAAAAGCTCTTGACAAGGAAAGTTCCATGGAACAACTCCCTATTCTCCTATGTAAGTTAATCTCTTGGACCCTGTGGTAGTTTGTGCACTGAGTAGTTGGGGAATTGGGTAATTGGCTAGGGTTTGTGTTCAAAATTATTGTTTTCATTTGCTTAGAAGGAATTAAAGTTGTTAATTATAGGGTTTGGGGTAGAGAAGGTAGAAAATTTGTTTCTATTTTGAACCCTATGACTTTAAGGAGATTAAGGTGTAATTTACTATTATTTGGAAAACCCTAGTTTTATTGAAAAGTAATAATGAGTGAATCTAGTGGGTCTAGGGCTAGAACTAGAAGAAATCCACCTTATAAATCCAGGTTAAAAGACCCAAACCCCAGGATGACCAGCCCAAGCCTAAAGTAGTAAAAGAGCCTAAAAACAAAAGAACTATAAAGAAGGATTGTCCTAGATTTATGGAGGAACCCCCTAAGGACTTAGCTCATGAGCTAAAGAAGAAGGTGGGAAACAAAAAAATTGGTGAGGGTGTCCTCACTACCCATTTTGAGGAAGCCACCTTTAGGATTTGTGATATTGCAGTGCTATATAGTGGTTGGGATTTGTTTTACTATGCTTTTGAAAGGATAAATGTTGACTTCCTTTCCTACAACCTATGGGATTGTGACATAGGAAGATTGGTATGCTAAAATTTGTTTGTGGAGATAGACTTGATGTTGGAATTGGCCAGGTGTTATTATCCACTGGACAGAACAATTGATAGATTCCCTGACTTTTTTCCCATGTTGGAAACCTTAGCAAGCTAGATTATGGAAGAATTTCAATTGATTCCATTTTCCTCTAAGTCCATTAATTTCTACAAGTTTTACAATGAGTATGAGCATAATAAATTTTAGTACATGAAGGGAGTTTTTCCTATATATAGGAGGTGTGAGTTGAAGAAAAATGTTGTTCCTTTTAGCCCCCTTGAGATGAAAGAATTTGATTGTTTTGAATTTGAAGATTACTTTAGGAATACCTATTATGCAAAATTTCAAGTCTTGCATAAGGATTACGACATTAATATGGATATTTCCCTAATGATCTTAGTGATTGATATTCAATAAAAGTATTAGAACATGGTTTGGAATTATGCTTCCTACATTGTTGAGCATTTGCATGAGGACTTGGTGAAGTTGAAAGATTCTACCTATTTGTTGTCTTGCAAAAAATGTTATCTCTTGATGCACTTACTACTATGGAAGAGAAAAAAGGTGATGAGGAATTATACAAAGTTAAGAAAAAGAGATTAAATGGACAATGAATTGTCGATGCAGACATGGACACATATTTGGGAGGTGCATTTCCCACATTCTGATTACAATATGTTTTGTAATATTTTCAAATACTTGGTGCTTGAGCAGTTGGGTTTGAATCCCATGCAAAGAATTTCACAAGGTGTCAAGGAGATGCTGAGGCCCTTGGAGTATGGTGAGGACACTAAACACAAATTCAACTGGGGAGATTGGCATCTCCATACCAATTACACAACAATAAGAATCTATGGAACCCCAGTGCCACCTCACAAGTTACCAATATATGTGTTAGATAGAAAAGAGTTTATGGAAATAATGTGGAAGATGGATTCCCTAGACAAGGAGCATTTTAGAAAGACAAGAAAGGCATCCTTTAGATGCACCTCAAAGGAAGGTATTGAGAGGTTTTTCTCTCTTCTAAATAATTACAGGTTGATTCAAGAGGTCATTAGGTTTAGTGACCCTAAGGGAGTGATCTCTATTGAAAGAAGAGCCAAAGGTTTGTCAAGAAAGCCCCATCAGTTCCTCTTTCAAGACAATGTGATTAGGAATTTATCTACTGATAAAGAAGTTAATGAAAGGAAGAAAGTATGGAGAAGGATATGTTCAATTGAAGAGAAGATGCTAAAGGAGAATCCTTTCTATGTCAGTCCCTATTTAGAGGTGGAGGATAAGTTCTTGAAGGAAAAATTAATGCTTGGGGACTTCAGTGACATAATATTATTTGAAAAAGTGAAGAAAGTTGAGATTAAAGCCAAGGTGGCCAAGGAAAACCATGATGCTTAGTTGAGAATCTAGTCATCTCAATATTTTTCTCCAAGAATCCATGTGCAAATAAAAGAGACAAGTGGATAGCCTACAGTCACTCCATTAGTGGCTTATTCATAGAGTGAGTAGATTGGTGAGGGTCAAGTCACAAAGGAGTATGGAGAGAACATTCCCATAGAGTAGGAGGTGGATCAATATTTCATTAAAGACAAGGATGATGCCTTGAATATAGTGGTTCCCCTAGCAAGGTTGTAAAGTGGGTATATAATGGGTTTGAGGATGATGATGCCAGAATAAAAGCCTGTGCAAAATTTATGTGTCATGATGCTTTTGTCAAGACCAAATAATTCAGAGAGTTTTTCATCCATGTCAAAATCTTTGACATTAAAAGAAGAATTTAAGAAGTGAAGGAGAAAGTTGACCCCTCCTTACATGAAGATACTAAAAAGGAGGACGATAAAATAATACAAGAAATTGCTAGCATGCCACCAGAAGAGGCAAGGAAATTGGTGAAAGGAAGTGGGGCACTCTTATTTCCTGGATGTGACATATCATCTGCTATTACACTAGATGCAATTACAAAGGATCTTGATGCCTTTTTCTCTAAGGAGGTTTTCAACAATAAGATCTTTGGCTTAGGTTTCAGCCCCAAGTTGCATACACTTGCCATTTGTTCTATGGCTCCAAACACGAGAAAGCCTGATGCCATAAAATCTACAGAAAAGGAACATAAATATTTACAATAATTTTTGACACACCTGTGACTGTAGTATATTGGTATTAAGTTACCACTTATTCCTGGTAGTAGGTACAATTCGCTTGAGGTTCTACCAAATCCTAGGAAACTTGTCCTATTTGCATTAATTAGGAATGCATCTATTTGTTTTCAATGTTGGTGATAAAATGGAATGTGAATATCATGTAGACATTTTCAGGATCACCCTCTTGGGTTTCATAGAGCCTGAAGAGTAGAAGTAGAGGTCTAATAGTCCTCTACTTGTTTGTTGGCCAACCCTTACCCTTGCTAATCATTGGATTCTAGAAGATTCATAGGTAAGTGGTAAGATAATTTTTGTTTCTAAAAGAATAACTAACAGATTGGCAAATCTGCTTGAGATATTGCTAAGTCCAACTTATCTAGGTAGATTTGGTATAGTCATAGTCAAATATTTTAATTATTCTTCACTTCTTGGAGGACAATTAGTTTAAATTTTCATCATATAAGTCACACCTAGTTTTATGCTTCAAAGTGTGGTTCATTCTTCTAGCTTGTGTCGAGTTCTATTCAAATTTTTCTCTAATATTTCAAGTGCAACAACAAAGTGTGATAAAATATTATTTCCCAATATTCTGGGTGTTGACTTTGAAGTCTCTTGTGCCAGTGTGAAAATAAATTCCAAGAGAGAAAGTGAGAAAGAGAATTCTGAGATAAAATTTGGCCTCATGATAAATACTAGAAGTTACATAAAGAAGCATCCTAAATAGAAGATGGAGTCTGAGCACTCAAAGGAAAAGCAACCCACATGGGTAAAGAAATGTGTTGAATCAAGTAAGTCAACTGAACTTCCTATTGATGTACCTACTACTTTAAATAATGAAGTAAATAGTGAAAATTTTAATGAGGAAGCAAGTGAACTGGAGGTGCCCAAGGTAGATCAAGGAAGTTTTCCAATCAAGGAAGTATTTGACAATGAACTTGATGTGTCAAGATTAGAAGATAGGTGGTAATTCTGGGAGATGAATAATGATTTCTTTGAGCCTTTAACTCCTGAAGTTGGATCTATTTTTAATGGTGATAATTTTAATCCTAGAGGTGAATCCTCTAATGTAGAAGTGCACCTTCCCCTTGAGGGAGAACCATCTAACCTTTATTTCTTTACCCCCAAGCCAAGTGAGTTTGGAGAAATCCTAGAAAATGAGAAAGACATAGATAAAGATATGCAAGCCTTAGAGGAGGAATAACTTAGGCTTAAGGAAGAAGAAGAACATAGAATCAGGGAGTTGGAAGAGAAAATATTAAAGGAGTTGAGAGAAAGAGAGGAAAGAATTAATGCCAAGAAGCTTGAAAGAGATGCTTGGAGGAAAAGGATAGAAAAAATGAGAGAAGAAGTGAAGCAAAAGACATTTGAGGAGAATTTTTCTAAGTTTGCTACTAAAATAACCCTTGATCCAATTAAGGTGACCATTCAGATGGGAACCTCTACTGCAAATACTTATGCCACATTTGTTGCAACAACTAAAGGTTTAGATATGTCTACTACTGCTAAGAAAACACATGTAGATAATGGGAAGGAGCCCATTGATCAGCCAAAGAAAACTACCTTCAGTACAAATACCAATACTACATTTAGTAGTCCTTTAACCCAAAATGTTAAGATTGACCCTACCCCATCAACTACACCACCAAACCTAGAGATCTTGACATTGCAATTAGAAAATGACAAGTTACAAGAGGAGTTGCAAAAAGTTGAAATTGAAGTTGCCAATGCAGAGATAGCTAGAAAGATTTCTTTTCTTAATATCTCCATACCTAATCTAGAAGCTTCAAGCTCTAGACATATTGATAGTGAATCACAAAAGAAAATGTATGAGGGACATACTGCCATTGGAGGTGGAGGAAATGATAAAACTAAGAACTCTTATTTTGAAGATGATGAGGAGAAAAATGGAAAAATTGGTGCTGACTAAGGTAGTCTTGCTGGTCTCTTTATCAAGGAGAAAAATGTGAAATCTAAAGAGCAAAAGCCTGATTGTAAATCATAAGCAATAAAAGCTAAGGAAAGTAGGGGAGATAATATTTGGGCTAAGAAAGTTGATAAACCAAAAGTAGATGGAGAGATCAAGTCCCCTACTATGAAGACAAAGGCACAAAAGTAGAATTTTGAAGTAGCAAGAAAATATGCCAAGCCCAAGGTGTTGGAATCAAGCAACACTAAGAGGGGAGGTGAATCAGTGTTGTGCAATTTTTAACTTTATTTTAAATCTGATAATTAAAGTGTTGATAACATTCAACCAAAATAAAAATGAATGCACATAAGACAAATAACCACAACACCATAACACAGGTATTTTTTACATGGAAACCCTATTAAGGGAAAAGACATGGTGGAGGTTAATCCACAATATTGTTCTGAGTATACTCAAAAGAAAAGATTACAAGATGAAAATGCACTTGCATTCAAGCACACTGCCTAGAGCTCATTGCTCAAAAATTGAAAGGCCTTATAGAAGTTTGGAATAATACCAAAGAGTTTGAAATGATAAATTAGCATCTACCAATGCCTGATTATAGTTCTGGTTAAGCTCAACAATCGAATTTGGGACCTTCTGAATGATTCTGCTCTTTTGTTATGTTATGCTTCAATTTGCACCAAAAATCCTTAATGCACAAGTGAAACTATGCATAATCACTCTATTTACCTTCTAACATTTGAAACATAAATCAACTCACATCGAACACACACCAAAATGATATAATCGATCACTTATATATATCTTCCATCAAGAATTCAATCACTACATGTTGGCTTCAACAAAATAAGAAAATATTCACAAACAGTCGGCTCAAATCATCCATAATATTCAATGTGTATCCACAAGAGTCAGCCATAACATAGTGAGGACCCAAACCAAAATGTTCAAACACAAAAATACTTAAATAATAACTCATCAAATATCTACGACACACCATATTCACCAAGTTGGCCTCCAAATACTAATGAACAAAAAACTAGTTCATTGGACCTTATAACTTCCACCCAAATTGATATGAGGAATGCAGATTTACAGATAACACATATCATCCATCAAACAATACTCCCTAAGATCCACAACATAAAATAATAAAATAAAATTTTCATATGAATCAAAGAGCACAAAGTTACCGGATGCTCTATTCTAACTAAACAGATAACTACTGATCTTCAATCTATCTGTCGGTATGAGAAAATTGCAATGTGTAGATCGACTAGTGATAAGGGTTGCCATCAGTGACAACACTAGAAAACATGTGCAATGTCTCTTTCCAACAATCTCCCCTTTGGCATTGATGGCAACACTTAGTGAAAAATGACTAAGCATCGGATCAATACCAAAAAAATGCACTTCCACCATAAACTCCAAAAAGATCTTCATCCATAGCTAAAAAGTACAACTCCCCCTTAGATGAATATACATTTTTCACTGTTGTATTCTCTCTCTTTGACATCAATGGAAAATATGGGGAATTTGCATGCAAAACTCGTATAAACAAAAAAAAACTTCAAACTTCATATGTATAAACTTTGTTTCAAACAACTTACACAAACTTGAAGATATCTGCAAAATTTTTCTTTAACAAGTTCAAGCTTGTGTCCCAACACTTCTTGAGACTTTCTAGAATAGTTATGTGACCATTGAGTAAATAAGATTGCACTTTTGAAGCTTCAAGGCTCACTAGATCACTAACCTCTATAGCATCTTGTGCTTCTTTCAAATCATTCAACATGGTTTCCATCTTTGGACCAATTAGCCCTCTAAGTTCATGAGTTCTTTCCACAACTCTGTCATTATCACACTTTGGACTCTTTATTTTTTCAAGTAAGGATATAACTTGAGCTTCTTGTTCTACAACGGAAATAGTTAAAGGATCAAAAGCATTAGAGATAACAACTAACTCTTTCTAATGACCATTAACCTTCTTCTCATTTTCTTTAGTAAGTTTTGACAAAGAGAAACAGGACTTATAAATCCTCCCACCTTCTGAAAATGCACTTTAAAAAAATTTCACACAGGTAGCTAACAGAGATTTTTCATTTACTATCAATCCTTTCAACCTACTAATCTTCCTAGCATCAAATTCCTTCTGAACTTTGACCAAATTTGACTTCTCAAGTGACTCAAAATGAGTACTTACTGAATTTATAAGTTTCTTCAGCTAACCAGAGGAAGAACCAAATGAATCCTTCACATAAGTAGGCATGTTCCTTTCCAAAATTCTAGATGCCAGATTCAATAAATCACTGTCCTCAATGTGAGACTTTAGAATTTCTTCCCTATCCTTAGCTTGTGCAAATGATGTGACTTTTATTTTCTAAATTGGGGACAAGGAGACAAATGAATAGGAGCATCTCCCAACTCAAGATCAAATTCTTCCTTTTTCTCTTCTAGAAACTTCTTCACTACCTCTGCAGTATCTCTTGTTTCCACCATAACTCCCTTGACTTCAACCTTCTCTTCCTCAACTACTATTTCCATAGCCACATATTTTTTCTTGTCATTTGGAGCTTCAATCTCCATAGGTTTTTCTATAGTATGTACATCAAGAGGAATCTAGGTGTGCTCAATTGTAACCTCTTCATTTACCAGACCAAATGAGATATCTTCCACATGCTCTTCTTCAAAAACAACATCAATTATGTTCTTTAATAGAATTTTCTTCATAATGCTTTTTGTTTTTTTTTTCTACTTCAGTTTTACCCAACATAAGCTTGTTTATTCTTGTTTTTCTTTTGAACTCTCTTTTTTCTTGTTTTAGAATTTCTTTCATTTCTTCAACAGAAATTACCAGACTTAAATTTGCAAGAACATGTTCTCTCAGTTGATCTTCTTTAGTTCTAGCATTAACTCTCCTCATCTCCAAAATTTCATACAATTCCTTAGGCAATCATGTCATTATCTCAGCAAGAGTCATGTTGAAATTGTTCAAATATTTTATTCTAGCCTCCTCAAGGACTTTTTGACCAACAGTATCAAAGGTACCATACACTTCACATAGGGGGTAAATATTTTCATTCTTAATTATAGCTCTTTCAACTTCCTCTAATGACATACTTATTTTTTTAGGCTTCATCTTCTTCTTCTTTTTCTCCTCTTCACTGGAGGGCTTGACTGCTGTTGTTGTAGGATTGCTCATATGCTTTATTCTCTAACTTATTCATTAGATTATGTCTCTTCATCATATGAAATAGCTTTATACACTCTTGTGCTATTATCCTTCTTCCTTTTACGGGATTCCTAAACTTGATATTTTACAAGGGATGACTTCTTTTCATGACTGGATAGGGGTGTTGAGCTCCTTGTTGATCTAGTTCAAGTAGAGGATGATGTCGGACTAGTAGATTTAGTTTTAGCAGGCTCTTTTCCTTTTTCACTTTCATCTTGTTCTCTTTTCCTTCTTACTTCTCTTATAGCTTCTACAAGTATGCTCATGCTTTCTATGAAGACTTCCACTTCTTTCCTCACTTTCTGGACTATCATGGGTTTCTTCAATTTCTTATGGAATTACATATTTTTCTCTGCATATGTTCCAAACCTTTCTTTAGAAAAATCCACAAGATTACTCAATAGATGTTGTGCATATAGCTCCAAGATTATCTCCTCAACTTCATAACCCATAGGCATAATCCAAATGGTTCTAGGTTCTGCCGCTTCTATCAAGCACTGATCAATATCCACCATAAAACAAATTGTATCCTTATAATTCTCCATAATAGAAGTGGGAATTTTTTCCCTTGCTTGCATTTCATTCTGAAATTTTTTGAGATATCCCCAGATTGCAGTTTTCCTAGCTTGCAAATCACCAAGGCTGAATAACATGTTTCAAATCTAAACAACAATAGGCTTATCACTTTTCCAATGCACCTTCCCTACTCCCAGAACTTTACCAATGAAATAAAAGAACAAACATTGCAAAAAATGACCATATTTAAAGGAATTCTTCTTTTCTTTCTTAATATTAAAAAGATTTTCCATAAGCTAACTTCGAAGCAATTCACACAGATCATATTCTGCATTCTCCTTTACCATTTGATAGGCTGCAACTATGGTTGTACTTGATACACAATTTTCTCAACTGGAGTGATATATCTTATAACCAATGACCACCGAAGAAAATTTCACACCCACATCAATGATTTTATCAATTTTCATCTCTCTTCTATCAAATACAAAACTAGTTGCATCAGTGATTGTTTGATTTTTCACAGACTTCAAAATCGGCAATCCACCGGAGGAATTTAAACCTATAACAACACTTATAGCCTCTTTCGTAATCTTGAAGGGTTGATTCAACCACATGAATTTAGCATGAACTCAACTTAAGATGTACCAAACCCATTCGTTTTCATCAAACACGAGAAATTTAATAATCTGCCTGAATTTCTTTTCCTCTAGGGATTGAATTCAAGCTTAACATAGAAATCCTCTCCAACAATGTGTTTGGACTACATATTTAGCAACTATGACCTTCCTAACTCCTTAATATTGGCATGAATGTATGCCCTAATATCTTTAATGTGCAAAATTTTGTATAGAACAAATGAAAAATGCACCTAAGGGCTCGGTCTCAATAGACTTGAAAGGATTCCATTTAAACTTTGGATGGGGTCTATCCTTGACTTCAACTACTAATGGAGTAGCCATTTTCAAAAATTCACATTTTTACAAGTTTTCCCAAAAAAATACCTTTTAGTCAAATTAGGGTTTGAACTTTGAATCCCCTTCACACTTGAATTCTCACCAAATTTCTCCAAAGTTTGCTTCAAATCTCTTCAAACTTCTTCTTCTCAAAATGGAAAGTTACAAATGAAAGATATAAATAACATTTTATCATTCACACACCTAACCTTTTTGACGCAATAAATGCTTTTTTCTCTAACACATTTGGATACCATGTTTCCATATACTATAAAAGATAACTCTTATGCAAACCTTCAATTTTGCATAATTTTTTTCATTAGCATATGTAGATCATCAATACAATTGTTGAACTCATCCACATCTTGGTGTCGATTTCTTGCAGGGGGTTTGAAAGATTTTATTGACAATTCCCCCTAGGCTAGAGGCTTGAACCTAATTCCTGGAGGAATTGCCAGAAGTTGATTCTGGTGCTGGCTCATTTCCTGCAATAGAGGGACTCTTCTATGACTTTTAATTTTTCCTTTTTCATCCTTCTGCATGTTTCTTCTCTGATTTATCAGACCTCTTATGTAGAATCTAGCAATATGACTAGTTTTGTTGCAATTGTAGCACACCATATTTCTTTGTTCATACCAATTGTTCCATTGTCTTTCTCTTGATCTGCATTGGTTAGCAATATGGCTAGATCTATTACATGTATAACATCTAACATTCGTATAAAAGTTGTTCATCACATTTCTACATTCATTTGACTTATGACCATACTTGTTATAATTAAAGCACTGACCAAAGAATTATGGAACATTTGAATTCATTCTACTTCTACATTGAGCTGCCATATGACCAAATTTATTACAAACATAACAGATACCATTAAAACTTTGAGAATTAGGTTGTCTTACTGGATACCTTCCAGTGTTGTTCATCTAATTTCCTTTTTTGAACCTTCTTTTTCTAGATTTCCTTTGTCCTTGTCCAGATCCAAAACTTTCTCCTTCTTCATATCCAAGACCTCACTTGTCTCCATTAGTCATATAACTTTTATTTAGTTCATCAAGCTTGGCTAAGCTAATCTTGAACTTCTCCTAAAATTCATTTGTTGTAGCAAGTTCATCTCTGAGATCAACAATGTGCTTTTCAAGCTCTTTCTCATTGTGTTTGGATTGTTCTAACTCAAGTTCCAACTAAATGAATCCATAAGTAATTTGACTGCATTCTTTAGATTTCTCTTATAGGGACTGGGCAAGCTTTTCTTCATTTTTCATGTCTTCAATTTCCTTAGTCATCCACATCATAATAGATTCCATCTCTTGCTTTTGAACTAGATTATCGTTGGCAAGATTTTCACATTCTTTTGTCTTTTCCTTTAGGGTTTGACTCAACTATTCATCTACAATGCATTTACTATCTTCCTATTTAATTTGATCACATAGTTCTCTTCTCTTCTCTCTAGATTTATTGATTTTTTCTTTCAATGACTCAATGAATCTCTCAGCATTCATGAGATTTTCTTGTAATTCCTGAACTTCATATTTTTCCTAATCAAGATCATCTAGGGCCACCATAAGTTGTTATTGAATACTGTTTGAATCCATTGGAACACTTTCCAAGATCTTCCCCAAGATTTTAAGCTTCTTCTGAGGAACTGAGCTCTGATACCAATTGTTGGAATCAAGCAACACTAAGAGGGTGGGGGTGAATCATTGTTGTGCAACTTTTAACTTTATTAATTTGATATTTAAAGTGTTGATAACATTCAACCAAAATAAAAATGTGTGCACATAAGAAAAATAACCACAACAACATAGCACAAGTATTTTTTACGTGGAAACCCTATTAGGGGAAAACCATGGTGGAGGTTAATCCACAATATTGTTTTGAGTATACTCAAAAGAAAAGATTACAAGATGAGAATGCACTTGCATTCAGACACACTACCTAGAGCTCACTACTCAAAAACTGAAAGGCTTATTGCCTTACAAAAGTTTAGAATACTTCAAAAGAGTTTGAACTAATAAAGTAGCATCTACCAATGCTTGATTATAGTTCTTGTTAGGCTCAACAATTGAATTCAGAACCCTTTGACTAATTCTTCCCTTATGCTCTATTCTTCTTCAATTCACACCAAAAATCCTTAATGCACAAGTAAAACTATGCATAATCACTCAACTAACCTTCTAACATTCACAACATACATCAACTCACATCGAAAACACACAAAAATGATATAATTGATCACTTATATATATATTTTCCATCAAGAATTCAATCACTACATGCCATCTTCAAGAAAATAAGAAAATATTCACAAATAGTCGTCTCATGTAGTGCCCTCTGTTTCGGTCGTCATTGATGTCAAGTAAGTAGTTGTTATTGGTAATGTCATGTCGTTGTGGTGATTTTATGATTTAATATAATTTTAAAGTTATGCAATAACATTAATATTATGCTGGGATTTAATTAATAAAGTTAATTTAATTATAGGGTTACTTGTTTTATTTGGAATTAAATAAAGAATTACATTCAATAATAAATGCTAATTTAATTGATAAGTTAATAAAGTTATTATGGTAAGCAAGGTGATAAAATAAATTCTAATAAAATATATTATTAATGTTTAAAATAAATACTTAACTATATTTGGCTGGAAAACTATTGCAACGGTGGGGAATTGATTTTTGGATTTGTAACTGACCGAAAAAAGGAGTTTGGTGGGGGAAGTTGAAGGGAAGCGATAACTGCAACCCTTGAAAATAACTATCATATAGCAGGGAGAGGAAGGGGAGAGGGGAGGGGAGGCCAGGGAAGGTATTTTGGAGATGGTTGTGAATTTCTAAGGAGGTCACTGCAAGGGACTCCTGGCACAACCTCGACATTGCCCACATCGATTATCTTATGCAAGAGATCTCAGTTTTTGTATCAACTTTCATCCATAACATCTGTAGCATAAATTAGGAAAGGCGGGAGTATCATGTTAGTTGCGGAAGGGGAGAATCATTAACCAAGAGAGTACGAATTAGCTCGAAGGAAAGTTTCAAGTCTGTGCATGCTCAGATCTTCTCAAATTTCCATTTTTCGACATTGGAGAGTAAGTCTCTCTGAGTTTATTTTTGGCAAGTCTTTGTATATTTGGTAGACATTATATTCTATGTGATCAGATTTCTTGGGGAAGATGTATGTTTTGGCTCTTATGTTATGTCTTTCCTTTCTCATACTTGCATACATGTTATTAGGACGTTAATGAGTAATTTAATGCAATTTATTACCATCATTGAGACCATGGTTGCAAAAGGAACCTGCTATCTGGTCTCTGTGTCTTTATTCCACTCTTCTTTTTTTTAGATGGGTGTCCCTTCATTATTACTGGGTATCTGTAACAGTGCACATTAGTATAGTGTGAGCCTACTTTTTAGATTGTTCTATTTAACACCACCAATATTCCCCCACAAGGATATCGTACCTTATTAAATGATAGAAATGGTTCACTCTTCTCAGAGCAATTTCTCTTGCAACAATCTTGGAGATGAATGTAGATACAGCGTGGAAATCAGAACATACTCGAAGGTTCTTAACAACTTTAATCCTTGTATGAGGGCCATGATTAACAGACCAAACACAATTTCTAACTTTTCATTATCATGGCGGAATTATGATTGCATTGTCTTCTCTCCCACAACATTAAACAAAAGTCTTGAATCTAGAATACCCTGCTGCCTTCAGTCGCCAAGCCAATTTCTCCAACTTTGCTTACGTCTCCCGTGTTGTGGATGAGATCTATCTCCTTCACAAAAAGTGTGTACGATTTTATGGCATCCGATCCAACTTCATCAGGGTATCTTTATAATTCCTCTAGCTGTCATCAATCTCCCTTTGAAATCCTCCATCGAGCTCTGTGGGACAGTGTGCGATTTACTTCTTTCTCTGTAATTTTGGATATGATTTTGGTTTATATGCTATAAACTTGTATAACTTAGGAGGTTGGTGCTGCAACTCCATCCATGCTTAAGTCGATACATATAGAAGTCGTTGGTTGTTGTGTTTAATTTCATGTAGGCGTCCATTTGAGAAATAATACACATTCAAAGTGCATGTACCAATTTGGGCATTCGATTTTCTATAAGTCGCTGGTGGTAGATGGTATCTCGCTGGTCTTATCCGGCCATAGGGGAATTCCTTCTCTCGAAGCTGCATTTGTGGTTGGAGTGGGAGTCCGGGGCTGATCCCCGGTGGACTCATGATTTTGCTTTAAAAGACATTCATACATTAAAATTCTACCAATGTATACATTGCCGGGAAATTCGACGCCTGTGGGTTAAATGCTTGGTAATGGTATACGAACATTATATTTGATACTTAATAGAATCTATAATATGTTGTAAAACCGATAAGTTGTCCTTGTTTATAATGTCGTAATTCCTAGCTAAGGCCGAATGTGTTTAGTAATAATAGAAGAAGCTAGTATTTTTACTACTGTCATGATATTCTGAAAGGTTGATATCCTGAGTATTGGGTTGGTAGTAATAGACCAAGTCCTCTCAGATTTTAACAAAATCATTTTTCTTCACAAAACGTGTTTATAATGATGTCTTAGCTGCGTGTTGAACAATGGCAAGTGACCGAAAATTGACTTATTTGTAAAGCCATGTAAATGTATTAGTAGTAAATTAGCGAAGACTTTCTAATTTTGTATTATTATGACAATAGAATAGTCATAGCAAGATATAGATAGTAAGAAGATTGGGTGTATTGAGAACTTAGATTCTTGTTTTGATATTATCCTACATCTTAGAAAACATAAGATATATATTGAACTATTTTATTTGACTTGATAGAGACTCTCCTTTGGATCTATAGATTAGCTTCTATCCCTCTTTCATGGTTAATTAATGAAGAATTTTATTGAAGTTATATTTAATGGAGAACTTTTATTAAGAGTTGGTTTACAAGTAGAAATATTTAGAATGGAAAGATAGGTTAAAAGTTTTTAACGTGAGATTTAAATTATAATATAAAGTATATCTTGAATTTTCTTACATGTTCTCTTAAATTGGTAATTTAATTTTATAGTGTTAATTTCATGATATCTTTTAATGGTTTTATATTTCTTTTAGAATGAAATAAATGTTATCTTAATATTTAACTCCTCGCATGCTTTTAGGTTGGCTAATGGATACTCTTGGCAATAGGGTAGAATAAAATATTGCTACAATTACTTGTGAATTATTGTGCCAGGGAATGAATTAGGTAAATAATTAAAGAGAAAATGGTTATTTCGATAGGTTGTTTAGTAAAATATTATTCAACAAAAGATTTTAACGGAATAAAATTGAATTAGGTATTTAATTCTGTTGTAGATAAATGAACTGTGAATTTAGTTAAAGTAAATCGCTTTATATGGTTAATTAAGTTTTAGGGTTCACTAAAGGAGATAAGTGATTCTATATTTACATAGTTTCCTTCAAGGAATAATAATTATTTATCAAACTACTATGTGAAATGATTTATTAGTGTCGTCATCTTAGGATTATAATAAAGTTGTAATTGTCATCTTAGTATTCCATTGTTAAGTTATAATTAGGATTCATATTAAACAGTCGATGGAGTTGGTTATCTTATAAATGATATAGTTATTTTAAATATAATTATTTATAGTAAATATTCTCTTAATTAAATTAAGTGGATACCTTAAAATAAGTGATAAGAACATTGAAATAATGTCTAAATTAAAGGAATGTCTTTATGGTTATAAGGTGTGAGTGATTGTTGTTTTAAACAAAGTGTTTTGATTATTGGTTTAAGTGTTATGTAATTGTTTTAAGATGGATGTGATTTGTGGGATATTTATGGAGATGTCTTGATGGCCTATTCATTGTAAGCGTTTTATGATAATGTTCTTCAAGGTAGATGTGTTAATGGTCCTTGTATGTAATTATGTGTGTGTAAAATGGGAACCCGTATTATTGTTCATGATTGTTTTAATTTGTGTTTGGAAGAGTATACTTGAGAATTAGTGTCTTGTGGCTTATAACATCAGATTATATCTTCACTTTGCAATATTGTGATATCTTTAAATGATGGAAATGTTTGATCGTTAGAATAATGTTCTTTTTAGATGGTTTCAGGTTACTTCTTCTTGAATGAATGGATACATTATTAGAATGTGTGGTTTTATGGATTCTTTCGATGTGACTTTTCATGAGTTGATTTTGAATTGGGAATTTTCTCTCAATTGATGTATGTTGGGAACCCATATGTTTTCTTTCTGTGCTTTACTCTAAGTGGTAAATCGGTTAATGTTGTCTTTGTCATGATTGACGGTTCTACTTGAGTTGTTGATGAGTCAAATTTGGAAAGTTCTTTGAATTATGGGTATTCCGAGAGGAGAAAATAGAGGTTTCCCTTGGATTCTCGAATTAGTTCGTATCGAAGTTGTTGATGTTGTTATTGGAGTTGTTGATCTTATTTTGATGTATTCTCTCGCTATATTTGAATCGCATTTGGTTCTTCAAGGTTTTGATTTTATTGTTGTCATATTTTCATGGGGAAACCCTAGTTTAACTTTATGAGAATCTTCCAGAGGTTTATTTTACTATTGGTTAATGTTCCTCCTTTTATGTGCCCTTGTTGTGGCAGGTGTTTTGGTTTCATGTTTTTAGGGTTGTACATGAATAGTTGAGATTTTGATTATGTATTTATGGCAAGATGGGTAATGCCTTGCATGCTTCTCTGTTGTGATCTAATGTACTTGTTATGTTGTACAACCCTTGGATTTGGTTTTTTATGTTTTGAGTGTCTAGAGTGGGAGTGGCTCTAAGTGGGTGGTCGGCGCACAAAGGGGCGCCAGGATAGCCCTCGTTAGAGTGAAATTAAAAAGTGATAATTTAAATAATTAATTAGGGGGTGGGTAGAATCACATTAAAAAGATAATTGATGCCTCATCCACCTTTGAGTGCTACCATAGACTAAAGGGGATTGAGAAGGCCGTGGTTGGCATGTTCGTTGCCTTGTCTTCGCGAAGGGTAACGGATCCGCATGAGCAACCCTATGGGGCGGCGCATTGAAATAGGTAGTCTGGATAACCATAGATGGAGGCGGCTCCTAGCGCTCGGTTTTAGTCTGGATAATTCGTCAGTAGACGGAGGCGGCGCCTTGCGTTAGTAGTAGTCTGGATAATCCATGTAAGCCATGCGATGACACTCTCCTCTAACACTCCTTATTATGTTGCTTCTTTGGAAATCCTCTGGAAGTGGGTCTTTGTCTTGAATTGATGGATCATAGTTGTTTTGAATTAATTTATGGTTTTACCCTATTTTGGTCTTTGGTGTATTCTTTGGTCTTGTGTAAATCTTGTTGATAAATTGGGTCTCGACCTTGTACTATTATGGTACTGTGATATGATGTTATTGTGTCGGTTAATGATCATCCTTTGGTTATTTGTTTGCTAGTTATTGCTTTGATTTATGTGATGAGATTTATGACTCTTGGATGTGGTGGATTATGTCATTGTAATTCTTGAGTGTTATGATACTTTTGTATGATGTTGAGTTTTGTGGTTCTCTGTTGGATGTTCTTGGTTGAGGTCTCTTTCTTGTTAGCTCCTAGCACGGGGGGTGGGTCTTCGGACTCACATGGTCGGGTGGAACGTGCTATGCACCCCATTGGGTCCCCAGTCGAGGATCGAGAGGTGCGGATTGGTGCTATTGCAGCGACTCCAGAGTTGTATCTATCCTGGAGCCAGTTTTGATACTTGTATTTCTCTAATTATTTGTATCATGGTATCTTGTGTATGGTTTCCATTCATATTTGGAACACTCTTGTATCATTGTACTTCTTAAACTTTGTACTATAATGAAATGTTAAACTTGGTGTGGATATTGACCATGGTAGTTGTTATTCAGTGTGTTATGTAATCATGCATATGTTGTAATTATGTGCAGATGGATTCTTATCAATGAATTTTTTTATGTATGTGTTATATTTGTTATTGTTAATGATTATATCTTTGAATTTTATTCTTTATTGATGTTGTATGGATCTAAGTCGCGTAATGACTCGTCGTGTACCCCAAGGGATGTATGTGTTAATGAATCTATTTAATTGAAATTCATGATATGACTTGATGTGTATTACATGTATGTTATGTGTATTTAAAAAATAAAAATAAAAAATTGTGCTATAATTATTGTGTTAATGTCCTTTGGGGTTCGCACGGCGGGGCGTGACAACATTGGTATCAGAGCATAGGTTCATACACTGGGCACTGTGTGCTCACTATGTAACCTTGCGCTTAGACCCATGCATCTTGAGTTTCACTTTTCTGTTGTCATTGTTGTGAACCTGAGTTTCTTCTGTTAACCAGTGTCGGGTCGATGGTGCAGGAAACCGAATGAAAGGATAGGACCCGCGGTGTAGTGCACAATGCACCAATATACTTTATGTCGGGGATGCTCTGTAGACCCTTGTTTTAGTGTGATGTGTTTTCTTGGTGATGTGTTTTATGTGTGTGAATAAGTCAAGAGTATGTGGAATATGCGATTTTGTTGTCCTTGTATGGTGAATTATGTTTCTTGAATCTGTGAAGGTGTAAAATTTTGTCCTTTTTATTTAAATTGAGGTGAGATTTGGTGTTGAATAATGATTAAAGTGAAGTTCTTTTTGTGAAAATTATGAGTTTTAACGAGAATATGAGGTTTTGTGGATAATTATTCTATGATTTTTAGCAGAATATGGTATCTTGAGGTTAAGATGCAACTTGAATTATTGGTACTAATGTGCGATGTTCTATGATAGCTTTTTGATTTATAGGAAGTTGGCTTCAGAAACGTAACAATGAAGGTAATGCAATTGTAATATGTAGGTATCGATACTTATAATTTCAAGTGGTAATTCATTTTGATATAGTATATGAACTAGGGTTATGGTTAGCATCCTTATGCGAATATTGCTTAACTAATAAGAAGCAAATTGTTTACGAGTGACTAGAATTATTTTGACTATTATGTGTGGTTCGGTGGGAGGGACAGTGTGGTATCACTCGCTCGCGAGTGCCCTACTATGCTAGGAGTTCCTCACACAATGTATTTGTGATATATACGTATCGTGCACAACGTTTGTTTTCATGCAGGATTGCAGGAAGTAAGTCTCGATTCCACATGCATTGTCAGGACTGGGCGAGCATCATAAACACCCAATGGGATTGACGTGGAAAATAGGAACTAGCAAGAAAGTTTTCCCAACCTAGTTCATCTTTTGTCCTAGTGGTTGACAAATTGGTCTGATTGCAACCCCGCCGCCACTTTTGTTTTGGTATCAATTCCTTATTGTTGGTTTGTTAATTTTCGTTGCTTACTTGATGATGTTTAATTGATGATTTGAATTGTGGTATTGATGTGCTTATGTTTGTTAATATTATTGTTAGTTTATGGTTTGTGCTTGAGCTCAACTTCCAGGAGTAAGTTGAAGCCTAGGGGGGGAGGATGTAGTGCCCTCCGTTTCGGTCATCATTGATGTCAAGTAAGTAGTTGTTATTGGTAATGTCATGTCGTTGTGGTGATTTTATGATTTAATATAATTTTAAAGTTATGCAATAACATTAATATTATGCTGGGATTTAATTAATAAAGTTAATTTAATTATAGGGTTACTTGTTTTATTTGGAATTAAATAAAGAATTACATTCAATAATAAATGCTAATTTAATTGATAAGTTAATAAAGTTATTATGGTAAGCAAGGTGATAAAATAAATTCTAATAAAATATATTATTAATGTTTAAAATAAATACTAACTATATTTGGCTGGCAAACTATTGCAATGGTGGGGAATTAATTTTTGGATTTGTAACTGACCGAAAAAAGGAGTTTGGTGGGGGAAGTTGAAGGGAAGCGATAACTGCAACCCTTGAAAATAACTATCATATAGCAGGGAGAGGAAGGGGAGAGGGGAGGGGAGGCCAGGGAAGGTATTTTGGAGATGGTTGTGAATTTCTAAGGAGGTCACTGCAAGGGACTCCTGGCACAACCTCAACATTTCCCACATCGATTATCTTATGCAAGAGATCTCAGTTTTTGTATCAACTTTCATCCATAGCATCTGTAGCATAAATTAGGAAAGGCGGGAGTATCATGTTAGTTGCGGAAGGGGAGAATCATTAACCAAGAGAGTACGAATTAGCTCGAAGGAAAGTTTCAAGTCTGTGCATGCTCAGATCTTCTCAAATTTCCATTTTTCGACATTGGAGAGTAAGTCTCTCTGAGTTTATTTTTGGCAAGTCTTTGTATATTTGGTAGACATTATATTCTATGTGATCAGATTTCTTGGGGAAGATGTATGTTTTGGCTCTTATGTTATGTCTTTCCTTTCTCATACTTGCATACATGTTATTAGGACGTTAATGAGTAATTTAATGCAATTTATTACCATCATTGAGACCATGGTTGCAAAAGGAACCTGCTATCTGGTCTCTGTGTCTTTATTCCGCTCTTCTTTTTTTTAGATGGGTGTCCCTTCATTATTACTGGGTATCTGTAACAGTGCACATTAGTATAGTGTGAGCCTACTTTTTAGATTGTTCTATTTAACACCACCAATATTCCCCCACAAGGATATTGTACCTTTTTAAATGATAGAAATGGTTCACTCTTCTCAGATCAATTTCTCTTGCAACAATCTTGGAGATGAATGTAGATACAGCGTGGCAATCAGAACATACTCGAAGGTTCTTAACAACTTTAATCCTTGTATGAGGGCCATGATTAACAGACCAAACACAATTTCTAACTTTTCATTATCATGGGAGAATTATGATTGCATTGTCTTCTCTCCCACAGCATTAAACAAAAGTCTTGAATCTAGAATACCCTGCTGCCTTCAGTCGCCAAGCCAATTTCTCCAACTTTGCTTACGTCTCCCGTGTTGTGGATGAGATCTATCTCCTTCACAAAAAGTGTGTACGATTTTATGGCATCCGATCCAACTTCATCAGGGTATCTTTATAATTCCTCTAGCTGTCATCAATCTCCCTTTGAAATCCTCCATCGAGCTCTGTGGGACAGTGTGCGATTTACTTCTTTGTCTGTAATTTTGGATATGATTTTGGTTTATATGCTATAAACTTGTATAACTTAGGAGGTTGGTGCTGCAACTCCATCCATGCTTAAGTCGATACATATAGAAGTCGTAGGTTGTTGTGTTTAATTTCATGTAGGCGTCCATTTGAGAAATAATACACATTCAAAGTGCATGTACCAATTTGGGCATTCGATTTTCTATAAGTCGCTGGTGGTAGTAGATGGTATTCGTTGTCTTATCTGCCATAGGGGAATTCTTCTCTGAGTTGCATTTGTGGTTGAGTGGGGAGTCCAGTTGATCCTGTGGACTGCGATTTTCCTTGGTGTTTATATCCAATACATTAAAATTTACCATCAGGGATATACATTATGCTGGGAAATTCGACGCCTAGGTTAAATGCTTGGTAATGGTATACGAACATTATATTTGATACTTAATAGAATCTATAATATGTTGTAAAACTGATAAGTTGTCCTTGTTTATAATGTCGTAATTCCTAGCTAAGGCCGAATGTGTTTAATAATAATAGAAGAAGCTAGTATTTTTACTACTGTCATGATATTCTGAAAGGTTGATATCCTGAGTATTGGGTTGGTAGTAATAGACCAAGTCCTCTCATATTTTAACAAAATCATTTTTCTTCACAAAACGTGTTTATAATGATGTCTTAGCTGCGTGTTGAACAATGGCAAGTGACCGAAAATTGACTTATTTGTAATGGAAAAGCCATGTAAATGTATTAGTAGTAAATTAGCGAAGACTTTCTAATTTTGTATTATTATGACAATAGAATAGTCATAGCAAGATATAGATAGTAAGAAGATTGGGTGTATTGAGAACTTAGATTCTTGTTTTGATATTATCCTACATCTTAGAAAACATAAGATATATATTGAACTATTTTATTTGACTTGATAGAGACTCTCCTTTGGATCTATAGATTAGCTTCTATCCCTCTTTCATGGTTAATTAATGAAGAATTTTATTGAAGTTATATTTAATGGAGAACTTTTATTAAGAGTTGGTTTACAAGTAGAAATATTTAGAATGGAAAGATAGGTTAAAAGTTTTTAACGTGAGATTTAAATTATAATATAAAGTATATCTTGAATTTTCTTACATGTTCTCTTAAATTGGTAATTTAATTTTATAGTGTTAATTTCATGATATCTTTTAATGGTTTTATATTTCTTTTAGAATGAAATAAATGTTATCTTAATATTTAACTCCTCGCATGCTTTTAGGTTGGCTAATGGATACTCTTGGCAATAGGGTAGAATAAAATATTGCTACAATTACTTGTGAATTATTGTGCCAGGGAATGAATTAGGTAAATAATTAAAGAGAAAATGGTTATTTCGATAGGTTGTTTAGTAAAATATTATTCAACAAAAGATTTTAACGGAATAAAATTGAATTAGGTATTTAATTCTGTTGTAGATAAATGAACTGTGAATTTAGTTAAAGTAAATCGCTTTATATGGTTAATTAAGTTTTAGGGTTCACTAAAGGAGATAAGTGATTCTATATTTACATAGTTTCCTTCAAGGAATAATAATTATTTATCAAACTACTATGTGAAATGATTTATTAGTGTCGTCATCTTAGGATTATAATAAAGTTGTAATTGTCATCTTAGTATTCCATTGTTAAGTTATAATTAGGATTCATATTAAACAGTCGATGGAGTTGGTTATCTTATAAATGATATAGTTATTTTAAATATAATTATTTATAGTAAATATTCTCTTAATTAAATTAAGTGGATACCTTAAAATAAGTGATAAGAACGTTGAAATAATGTCTAAATTAAAGGAATGTCTTTATGGTAATAAGGTGTGAGTGATTGTTGTTTTAAACAAAGTGTTTTGATTATTGGTTTAAGTGTTATGTAATTGTTTTAAGATGGATGTGATTTGTGGGATATTTATGGAGATGTCTCGATGGCCTATTCATTGTAAGCCTTTTATGATAATGTTCTTCAAGGTAGATGTGTTAATGGTCCTTGTATGTAATTATGTGTGTGTAAAATGGGAACCCGTATTATTGTTCATGATTGTTTTAATTTGTGTTTGGAAGAGTATGCTTGAGAATTAGTGTCTTGTGGCTTATAACATCAGATTATATCTTCACTTTGCAATATTGTGATATCTTTAAATGATGGAAATGTTTGATCGTTAGAATAATGTTCTTTTTAGATGGTTTCAGGTTACTTCTTCTTGAATGAATGGATATATTATTAGAATGTGTGGTTTTATGGATTCTTTCGATGTGACTTTTCATGAGTTGATTTTGAATTGGGAATTTTCTCTCAATTGATGTATGTTGGGAACCCATATGTTTTCTTTTTGTGCTTTACTCTAAGTGGTAAATCGGTTAATGTTGTCTTTGTCATGATTGACGGTTCTACTTGAGTTGTTGATGAGTCAAATTTGGAAAGTTCTTTGAATTATGGGTATTCCAAGAGGAGAAAATAGAGGTTTCCCTTGGATTCTTGAATTAGTTCGTATCGAAGTTGTTGATGTTGTTATTGGAGTTGTTGATCTTATTTTGATGTATTCTCTCGCTATATTTGAATCGCATTTGGTTCTTCAAGGTTTTGATTTTATTGTTGTCATATTTTCATGGGGAAACTCTAGTGTAACTTTATGAGAATCTTCCAGAGGTTTATTTTACTATTGGTTAATGTTCCTCCTTTTATGTGCCCTTGTTGTGGTAGGTGTTTTGGTTTCATGTTTTTAGGGTTGTACATGAATAGTTGAGATTTTGATTATGTATTTATGGCAAGATGGGTAATGCCTTGCATGCTTCTTTGTTGTGATCTAATGTACTTGTTATGTTGTACAACCCTTGGATTTGGTTTTTTATGTTTTGAGTGTCTAGAGTGGGAGTGGCTCTAAGTGGGTGGTCGGCGCACAAAGGGGCGCCAGGATAGCCCTCGTTAGAGTGAAATTAAAAAGTGATAATTTAAATAATTAATTAGGGGGTGGGTAGAATCACATTAAAAATATAATTGGTGCCTCATCCACCTTTGAGTGCTACCACAGACTAAAGGGGATTGAGAAGGCCGTGGTTGGCATGTTCGTTGCCTTGTCTTCGCGAAGGGTAACGGATCCGCATGAGCAACCCTATGGGGCGGCGCCTTGAAATAGGTAGTCTGGATAACCATAGATGGAGGCGGCTCCTAGCGCTCGGTTTTAGTCTGGATAATTCGTCAGTAGACGGAGGCGGCGCCTTGCGTTAGTAGTAGTCTGGATAATCCATGTAAGCCATGCGATGACACTCTCCTCTAACACTCCTTATTATGTTGCTTCTTTGGAAATCCTCTGGAAGTGGGTCTTTGTCTTGAATTGATGGATCATAGTTTTTTTGAATTAATTTATGTTTTTACCCTATTTTTATCTATGGTGTATTCTTTGGTCTTGTGTAAATCTTGTTGATAAATTGGATCTCGACCTTGTACTCTTATGGTACTGTGATATGATGTTATTGTGTCGGTTAATGATCATCCTTTGGTTATTTGTTTGCTGGTTATTGCTTTGATTTATGTGATGAGATTTATGACTCTTGGATGTGGTGGATTATGTCATTGTAATTCCTGAGTGTTATGATACTTTTGTATGATGTTGAGTTTTGTGGTTCTCTATTGGATGTTCTTGGTTGAGGTCTCTTTCTTGTTAGCTCCTAGCATGGGGGGTGGGTCTTCAGACTCACATGGTCGGGTGGAACGTGCTATGCGCCCCATTGGGTCCCCAGTCGAGGATCGAGAGGTGCGGATTGGTGCTATTGCAGCGACTCCAGAGTTGTATCTATCCTGGAGCCAGTTTTGATACTTGTATTTCTCTAATTATTTGTATCATGGTATCTTGTGTATGGTTTCCATTCATATTTGGAACACTCTTGTATCATTGTACTTCTTAAACTTTGTACTGTAATGAAATGTTAAACTTGGTGTGGATATTGACCATGGTAGTTGTTATTCAGTGTGTTATGTAATCATGCATATGTTGTAATTATGTGCAGATGGCTTCTTATCAATGAATTTTTTTATGTATGTGTTATATTTGTTATTGTTAATGATTATATCTTTGAATTTTATTCTTTATTGATGTTGTATGGATCTAAGTCGCGTAATGACTCTTCATGTACCCCAAGGGATGTATGTGTTAATGAATCTATTTAATTGAAATTCATGATATGAATTGATGTGTATTACATGTATGTTATGTGTATTTAAAAAAATAAAAATAAAAAATTGTGCTATAATTATTGTGTTAATGTCCTTTGGGGTTCGTACGGCGGGGCGTGACATCTCAAATCATCCATAATATTCAATGCATATCCACAAGAGTCAACCACAACATAGTGAGGATGCAAACCAAAATGTTCAAACACAAAAATGCTTAAACAATAACTCCTCAAATATCTGTGACACACCATATTCACCAAGTTGGCCTCCAAATACTCATGAACAAACAATAAGCTCACCAGACCTTCTAATTTCCACCCAAATTGATACGAGGCACCAAGATTTATAGATAACACATATTATCCATTAAACAATACTCTCAAAGATCCACAACATAAAATAATAACAAAAAATATCTATATGAATCGAAGAGCATGAAGTTATAGGATGCTCTATTCTAACCAAATAGATAACTACTGATCTTCAATCTATTTGCCAATTTTAGAAAATTACAATGCATAGATCGACTAGCTGATAAGGGTTGCCATAAATGACAACACTAGAAAAAATGTGCAGTGTCTCTTGCCAACACAAGGCTGAAGCAATAAAGAATCAATAGAAGGATGGCGTTATGGAACAAGGTATGATCCCAATTGAATTACCTAAATACACTCCTGCTGACATGTTTCAATTGCTTAGTCAAGTGAAAGTTTATATCCTTTTGGTTGAGATGATGATAATAGTTGATCACAAACAAAAGGTAGTAGCCCTTATCAATGGTGCTACTACATCTTGTTTTGAATAGTGGTGTCCACTCATCCCAATGTGAGTGAAAAGGAAAAAGAGATAAAGAAGTACAAAAAGTGATTACTAAGATCCCTCATATTTTTCTAGGGAATTTAGTCACAACTTGTCCTAGAAAAATAGACCCATTCTTCCTCACACTGATTGTTGAGGTAAATTTGCTGAGAATTTATATTATTAATTCAAGAGCATCCAATAACATAATGCTAGCCAAGATAATGGATCCATTGGGACTAAATGTTGACAACACCCATGGCAAGTGTTAGGCTATGGATTCAAGGGAAGTCCCTATGATTGGAATAATCAATGAGCTTCCTTATAGACTAGCTACTTACTCGGAGAAATAGTTTAAGATGAGTATGGTGGTAGTGGATATCCCACCCAATTATGGAATGATGCTATCTAGGAAGTGGAGTGCTTCCATGGGAGGTGGAATGTAGTCTGAAATGTCTTATGCCACTTTTCCTAATGATAATAAGGATGTCAAGGTGGTTAGAGAGCCAAAAGTGCCACATATGTTGAGCATGCCCCTAAAGACGATAAAATTCTCTCTTTATAGATATTGGTATTAATGAGTTTAAGGTGGAGGAGATACTAAGATAAACTAATAGGCGCCTTGCACCCATAGATAATGAAGTTATAAGATTATCTACCAAGGATGGACTCTAAGAGATGTACTTTTATGGTGCAAGCTCTAAGGAGGGGTTTGATGAAGGAATATTGCTAGTGTCACCTAGTGGAAATACATACAAGTTTTCTTTCACTCTGTCTTTTGTTTGTACAAACAATGTGGCAAAGTATGAAGCATTATTACTAGGATTGAGGTTGGTTGAAAAATCATGGGATAAAGAAGTTAATGGTAATCGATGACTTTGAATTGGTGATATCCCAGGTAAGATCTAGATATACATGCAAAAATAATAGACTGAAACAATATAGAAATGTTATATGGGATTCAATTGAGTAGTTTGATGCCTTTGGAATATACTGGATGGAAAGAGGACAGAAAAAAGTAGTAGAATTACTTGCAAACATTGCATTAAGACCAGATGATATAACTTTTTTAGGTATCTCTAAGGTTAAGGTACAAGCAAGTCTCTCAATCCCTAACAATGTACATAATTGGAAAATTTTCAAAGATGATGAAAATGTTCTGAAATTTTTGAAATGTGTTCACGAATATGAAGCCTGGGAGATTGGTTTTGGTGCATTTGTTGAAAATCTAGATGGTAAGGATATAGTATTTTGGAATTAGGTCATTTAGGTGAAGACAAACAAAATCCCCAATGGCCTTGTAGCATTATAAATGATCTTTGATAGTTAGGATAAGAGTAAGATTAAAGAAATTTCCACCCATCCAGAGGACCTAGAAGAAGTGAATTTGGGGACTAAAAATGCCGCTAAAAAGGCGTATGTAGGAAAGAAAATGAAACCAAAGATCAAGGAAATGTTGATTTCCTTATTGACAAAGTACAAACATGTCTTTGCCTAGTCATATGATGACCCAAAAGTGTATAGAGAGGAATTATTCCAACATGAAATTCCTTTGAAAGAAGATGTTAAGCATTTTAGGAAAAATCAAAGACCAATCCATCCTACCTTAGCTCTAAAAATGAAAAAGGAATTGGTTAAGCTAAGGGATGTTGGCCTCATAAATCCAATTAGGTATTCTTCATGGGTGTCTAATCTAGTGTCAGTTGGGAAGAAAAATGGTGATATGAGGTTATGTGTAGATTTTAGAAATCTGAACATATCATCATTAAAGGATAACTATCCACTGCTGAACATGGAAGCCATGTTGCATAAGGTGACTAGCTATAAGCTATTATCAATGGGGCACCTATGTGTATGTAAGGATTCCATTTTTCTTAACTAATGAAGGTGCTACTTTCCAAAGGGCTATGAATGTAGCCTTTTCTGATTTTATTAACTTGTTCATGGAAATTTACCAAGATGACTTGACAACTTACTCTACGAGAGAAGAGGACCATTGCATGCACTTGGAGAAGATCTTTATAAGGGACTTAGATTATGGGATCTCACTAAATCCAAAAAAGTGTTCCTTTGGTGTTACTAAAGGAAAATTGTTGGGGAAAATTGTGTCCAAAGAGGGAGTGAGAATTGACCCTAAGAGGGTAGCATCCATAGACAAGATTCCTCAGCCAAAGAATGTTAAAGGAATTCAATCATTCTTTGCCCAGATAAATTTCTTGAGGATATTTGTAACTAACTTTATAGAAATTACAAGACCTATCTCCGAAATGTTGAGAAAAAGTGAAAAGGTTCTTTGGAGTGAGGAGCCTAGTCAGGCATTGAAAAGTATAAAACATGCCATCAAGGAGGCCCTAGTTTTAAGAACCCCTAACTTTTCCATGCCATTACAAAAAAATTCATTTGCACCATTTCATACTATTGCTGGTGTTTTATTACAAAGGAATGAAGAAGGTTTTGAACAACCAATTTCTTTCTTTATAAAATCACTTCAAACTGTAGAGTTCAAATATGACCTAATGGAAAAGCGAGCATATGTAGTCGTTAAGGCTATGAAGAACTTCAAGACTTACCTAGTTGGAGCCATAGTCATTGCTTATGTCCTAGCTACAACTGTGAAGGATTTCTTTACCCAATAGGAGGTCATGGGTAGAAGATGCAGGTGGATAAGAAAAATTCAAGAATATAATATTGACATCCAAATAACCAAATTGGTGAGAGGATATGGATTGGCTAAGTTAATGGCTGAAGTGAACTTGGATGCTAATCAGATAAATCTGGAGGATGATTCCCGAAGATCATACGTGTGTGATATGAAGTGTTGTGATTAGTATAAAGATGTTATTTCTTACTTGCAGAAAATGCAATGCCTAGAAGGATTGACTAAGAATGAGAAAAGAACTCTCAAGCTACATGTCATTAAGCATGCTATCATAAGAGTTGAGTTATGGTGGAGAAAATTGGAGGGTGTATTTTTAGAGTGTGTTGATGAGACCAAGGCCTTTGAGTTGTTAAAAGAAATGCGTGGTGGGGTATGTGGTGGGAATTATATGGATAAAACCACTACCCATAAGGTATTCAGGGCTGAAATTTGGTAGCCTACAACTTTTAAGGATGCATACAAACTGGAACATGTGATGCATGCCAAAGGTTTTCTAAGAAATTGAAATTCTTAGGTAACTTTCCTCTTAGATCAATAACTATCCAGGAACCCTTTCAACAATGCGGTATTGACTTCATTGGAGAAATACCTAAAAATATAGTGGGGGGAATTCATTGATTCTTGTGGCCATGGACTACTTTACAAAATGGATGGAAACCATCCCAACAAAAAGAGAAACAAGTAAAGTGGTCATAGACTTCTTGATGGAAAATATATTAACTAGATTTGGAGTACTTGAGAAAATTGTCTCAGATGATGCAATGTGCTTCAGGTCTAAGGAATTTATAGAATTCTACTCAAAACATGGAATCCAGATGTTATACTATTCACTATATCACCCTCAAGGAAATGGTCAAGAAAAATCAAGCAATAAAAGCTTAATGAAAATTATTAAGAGGATTCTGGAGAATAATAAAGAGCTTTGGATTCAAATTTAAGGTTATCCTTGTGGGAAGATTGGGTAACTATTAAGAAGCCCACTAGCTACGTGCCTTTTGATCTAGTATATGGCATTGCAGTTATGCTACCATAGAACAACCTCATGAAGATGTATAAGTTTGTACAAGAATGTGATGAGGACACATGTGACACAATGCAACATAGGATTGATGTGTTGATGGAAGTAGATGAGACAAGGAGGGATGCTTAGAAAAGAAGTGCTACGTTACAGTTGCAAGTCAAGAACTTGTATGACAAGAAAGCTTCCTTAAGAAAATTTCAAGTAGGAAACCTATTGTTGATATGGAATGCAAGATCTAAAGATATGGGAAAACATGGAAAGTTTGAAGCACTATGGCTTGGCCCTTATTTTATTAGCAACACTCATGGTGAGGATTCTTATTTCCTACAAGAATTAATAGGTGAAATTATTGGGCTGCTAGTACATGGAAATTTATTGAAGCCACACTTCCGTTGAAGAATGTTCTTTTCCATGTACATTGTACAATTCTATAAATATTGTATAGGTGTGTTTGCTTTGGTATGGTTCTCTTGCCTTGTTCAAGCAAGTCCTTGGTTTTTGGTGTCCCTATGCTTGGTTTTCTTAACCATGAGATTTGAAATCTTTCCATGCCTACAAGAGGAATGCATCCCTAGTCAGAGCCACTGGTGGAACCCTTATAAAATTTTCATGTTCCACTAATCTATGAGAAGAAAATTTCCTAGTTTTTTGTTGAATTGGTTAGGATTAGGGTTTAGGGTTCTGTGAGAGGATTTTTTACATTGAAAGTAGTTAGCTTATGTCTTAAACCTTGGTTCCTTGGTCTATTTGTCTATTGACTCGATATTGGTTGTTTCTTAGTTATGAAAAACAAGTAATTCATTAAATTTTGTTGAGTAACCAGCCCCATATGGTCAGGATTTCTTGCACTCGTCACTAAAAAATTTTTGCATGCCTGGTTCCTCGAAATTTTCCTTATTTTATTAGGTTCAATTATCGGCCTTGTTTGGAATTTACATCATTTGATATAAATGTTGGTAATCCTTTTGAGACCTTGTTGTTGGTTGTCCTAGGAGGCCCCCTTTATTAAAACATCTTATTTGCATGTGCAGTTCTCAATCACTTAAGTGATCGCTCATTACTGAAATTCCTTTCATTGTCGGGCTCATTATTGCAATGAGCGATGGGCCGTTGTTTCTCTTTAAATCGCGTCACTGAAATTTTTATCTCTCCATGATTGATTATCGTGATGAGCGATATGGTTGTAGGTCTTTTATATCACCTATCACTAAAAAAATTTCAACTTCCTATTTCTCTTCAATGATGAGCGATGGGTATTATCATGTCTCTGTGCCATGCTATCACATAAAATTTTCACATCTTTTCTCAATTTATGTGATGAGTGATGGAAATGGATTGAAGGGAGTGGTGTGATTGCAACATGTTTGAATTTGATGCTATCGTTGGGATTTCCCATCACTGAAAGCATTTTCAACTGCAAGTCTATTATAATGATATGTGATGGCTTGGGAATGTATTGTGGTATTGTTGGAATATCCTCCTTTCCAAAATACATATGTAACACTATCACATTTTTGTGACAAGCGATGTGTAATTTTCCTTCCAGTAGGGGTGTGTCACTCATTGACAAAGTTTGGGCATAAATTTGAGGTACTACTATGATGAGTGAAGAGGTTCATGATGTACTATGGATTAGTGGATGGCTACATGGAAAGTGCTCAAGAGTTCATCATCATTTTAAAGATTTGTTGTAGAAATAATGTGATGATGGTTAAGCAAGATCATTGATCATGTTTTAAAATGTAGAAGATTGATGGCTAGGGTTTAAACTAGAATGGCTACTTTCCAGTTTTCTTGTGTGAACAATCCATCAACCTTTAATGGTGAATGCACTTAAATTCTGAGGTATTAAGGAGTTTTTTTAGTACTTTCCTTTATAATTGTAGTTCTCATGAATAGAGGAACCGACTGAGCAAAGAAGTGAAGAAAGAAAAGCTCCTAACAAGGAAAGTTCTGAGGAACAACCAACTATTCTCTTGGGTTAGTTAATCTCTTTGCCCCTGTGGTAGTTTGTGCATTGAGTACTTGGGGAATTGGGTAATTGGCTAGGGTTTTTGTTCAAAATTATCATTTTCATTTTCTCAGAAGCAATTGAAGTGTTTACTTATAGGGTTTTGGGGTAGAGAAGGTAGAATTGTTGTTTGTATTTTGAATCCTATGACTTTAAGGAGATTAAGGTGTAATTTACTATTATTTGGAAAACCATAGCTTTATTGTGGAGTAATAATGTGTGAAGCTAGTGGGTCTAGAGCTAGAACTGGAAGAAAACCCACTTAGAAATGGGTTAAAAGACCCAAACCCCAGGATGACTAACCCAAGCCTAAAGTAGTAAAAGAGCCTAAAGAGGAAAGAAATATAAAGAAGGATCATCCTAGGTTTATGGAGGAACTCCCTAAGGAAACAACTTAGGAGGTAAAGAAGAAGGTGGGGAAGAGCAAAATTGGTGAGGGTGTCCTAACTACCCATTTTGAGGATGTCATCTTTGGGATTTGTGATATTGTTGTGCCAAAGAGTGGTTGGGGTTTGTTTAACTATGCTTTCAAAAGGAGAAATGTTGACTGCCCTACCTGCAACCTATGGTCTTGTGACATAGGCTAATTGGTATGCACAAATGTGTTTTTGGAGTTAGACTTGATGTTGGAATTCGCCAAGTGCTATGATTCACTAGACAAAACAATTAAGAGATTCCCTGACTTTTTTCCCATGTTGGAAATCTTAGCAAGCTAAATTATGGAAGTGTTTTAATTGAATCTATCTTCCTCTAGAGTCCATTGATTTATGCAAGTTGTATGATGATTATGAGTAAAATAAATTTTTCCATATGAAGGGTGTTTTTCCCATACATAGGAGGCATGAGTTGAAGAAAAATGGTGTTCCTTTTAGCCCCCTTGAGATGGAACCATTTGATTATGTTGGCTTTGAATATTACTTCAAGAATACTTATTATGCAACATGTCAAATCTTGCATAAGGATTATAACATTAAGATGGATATTGCCCTGATGGCCTTAGCGATTGATATTCAACAAAAGTATCAAAATAGGTTTTAGAATTATGCTTCCTACATTGTTGGGAATTTGCATGAGGACTTGGTGAAGTTGAAAGATACCACCCATCTATTGTCTTGCAAACACTATTCTTTATTAATGCACTTACTACTATGGAAGAGAAAAAAGGTGATGAGGAATTATATAAAGTTAAGAGAAAAAGATTACATGGACTATGAATTTCTAGTGCAGATGTGGTAACATATTTGGGATGTTCATTGCCCACATTTTTATTAAAATATGTTTTGCAATATTTTCAAATTCTTGGTGCTTGAGCAGCTGTGTTTGAAGCCCGTGCAAGTAATTTCACAAGGTGTCAAGGGGATGTTGAGGCCCTTGGAGTATAAGAACACTAAACATAAATTTAATTGGGGAGGCTTGTATCTTCATACCAATTACACAACAATAAAAATTTATGGAATCCCAATGCCACCTCACAAGTTTCTGATATATGTGTCAAATAGACAAGAATTTATGGAAACAATGTGGTAGATGGATACCCTAGACATGGAGCATTTTAGAAAGACAAGAAAGGAATCCCTTATGAACCCTAATTAGGAGTTCACGTACATTAGTTGCATCTCAAATGAAGGTATTGAGAGGTTCGGATCTCTTCTAAACATTTACAATTTGAGTCAAGAGGTCATTAGGTTCAGTAACCCTAAGGGAGTGATCTGTACTGAAAGAAGAGCCAAAGGGTTGTCAAGAAGGCCCCATCAATTCCTCTTTTAGAACGATGTGATTAGGAATTTATCTACTAATGAAGAAGTTAATGCAAGGAAGAGTGCATGGAGAAGGATATGTGCAATTGAATAGAAGATTCTAAAGGAGAACCCTTTCTATGGCATTCCCTATTTAGAGGTGGAAGATAAGTTTGTGAAGGAAAAATTAATGCTTGGGGACTTTGAACAGCGATACAAGAAACTTTGAGAAAGTGAAGCAAGTTGAGATTAAAGCCAAGGTGGCCAAGGAAAGCCATGATGCTCAATTGAGAAGCTAGTTGGTTCAATCTTCTACTCCAAACATCCATGTGTGAAAGAAAGAGACAAGTGGACAACCTGCAGTCACTACATTAGTGAGTTATTCAGAGAGAGAAAAGATTGATGAGGCTCAAGTCCCAGAGGAATCTAGATAGCACATTCCCATGGAGTAGGAGGTGGATCTATATTTCCATAAAGACAAGGATGATGCCTTGATGATAGTGGTTCCCCCTAGTAGGGTTGTAAAGTGCGTATACAATGAGGCCAAGGATGATGATGCCAGAATAAAATCTTGTGCATAATTTATGTGTGATGATTCTTTTTTCAATACCAAATAATTTAGAGAGTTTTTCATCCATGTTAGAAGCTTTGACATTAAAAGAAGGATCAAAAAAGTGAAGGAGGAAGTTGACCCCTCCTTACAAGAATAAGTTGAAAAGGAGGAGGAAGATAAAATAATAAAGAAATTGCTAGCATGTCACTAGAAGAGGCAAGGATGTTGGTGAAAGGAAGTGGGGAGCTCATATTTCCTAGATGTGACATATCATCTGCTATTGCACTAGATGCAATTAGAAAGGATCTTGATGCCTCTATCTTTGAAGAGGTTTTTGACAATAAGATCTTTGGCTCAATTTTTACCCCCAAGTTGCATACACTCTCCATTTGATCTATGGATCCAAACATAGGAAAGCCTAAAGTCATAAAATCTATGGAAAAGGAGAATGGAGTAGTAGTTTTTCAGGAGGGAAATAGAAATGACTACTACTACAATTGCACAATTTACAATGGATGTTGTAATGTAAACTATGGATACTGCTTAGATTACATAGACTAACTATATTAGGTTGTTGGATAGATACAAAAAAGTGATGGATGAATGTAATAAGGTACTTGCTACAACACAAAGTGGTTTTCCATCTCCAACAAGTTCTACCTCAAACTTGTCTACACAAGATAGAGATACTTTCTCCCTCATAATTCAAAATTTGTATTGGGACTCGAAATCAGAAAAAGAGAATACAAAGAAGGCCAAACTGGAAACAGTTAAAGTGGAAAATGACATTTCTAATGATGTATTGATACATAGAGTGAAAAAAATGGACAATAGAGTTGATGATGTTTGGGAAACCTACAAGAGAATCCATGAGGCTAACCTTAAATATCTGCAAGTCGAGAGGGCTTTTCAAACTGAGTGGAGCTAAAGGAGTACTAGGTTAGGAACATTGAAAGAGATAATTTCCAAAATAAAGGAATATTTTGAGGCCTCTATTCATGTTCTTGAGATATTGCAAGCCATTTATCTAATTAATGAAATAACAACCTTCCATGGGAAGTTAGGAATGCAACTTGAAAAAAAATTGAAAATGTTCAAGGATATGGAAGAGCATGGTATGCCTAGAATATTTTATTATAAGGGTGAGTTGATGGATTTATCCAACTAGAAGCATGAATTGGGAGAATGGTTGCCTCAAGCTAAGGATATGTTAACTGAAATTGATTACTCCATGCTAAACCTCCACATTGACAACATGGCTAGAGTTGAAATAAGAATGAATGAATTTGTTAGGGAAACCATAGCACTAATTGATGCTAGGTACACTCAGCATAGTGCAAAAGTTAAAATTTTATTGGATGCAAAGTGGCCCATCGAAGATGAATACAAAACCTAGTTAGAAAATTTTATTGAGTAAACTTATATGTGTAGATAATGATGAACATGGTAAATAACAAATAGGATAGAAACAATGTTTAGCTTGTAAATAGTATAGATTCAGCTTTTGTTGAAGTATTATAGAATATTGCTCTCTTCCTATCAAAAATCTTGATGACACAAATGCTGACTTGGATGAGTCAATACTCTTTCTTTATGTTGCTTTTCATGCTTTTGGAGTATTTTGTAACTAGGTTTCCACATAGCTGATATTTTGACTCATGAAGAAGATTTTGTAATGTTATTGCAATAGGTGAAAAGAGCCTTTTGGAAGGCTAGCATATCTTCCTCACAAATGAAAATAAATTTTCTCTTATATGCTTTCCCCCCACTTTGCAAAGTGCAAATATAATTGTCCGAGAATTTTGAAATTAAAATTGAAATGTATGTTAAATGAAAATGTGACTTTGATTGTAATTTGGTTGGATTCTTGTTTCTCCCATTTTTCTATAAATGGGATTTTAGGGCCAATTACAGAGGTCTTTTGATGGTTTAAGAAAGCTCATGTATGAATTCTGATATTTTCAAGCATAGAGAGATAGATTAGTGTTAAGTTTTAGGAATGTATTTAGATATGTAATAGGCTTTATTGTTCTATAATAGTAAAGATATATGAACAACCTAATTGCAAGTTCTTGGATTATTTTCTCTCCTCTGTAATTTTGGCTTTCAAATTATGAATAAAGGAATCAAGGTTTAGTTATTCATCTTCAATCAATTTGATTGAATGCATGATTTCATCTTTTGTTTTAGTTTGAAGATCTAAGCAAGTACTTAAATGTGATCATGGATTTGTAAGTGAAATACTAGGATTGTTAAGAAATTTCTAATTCTGGACATATTGAGTTGTGTGTTACAAATTAATATACAATAGTCTACCTACACTTGTTTCAGTTTTCTAATGTATTATTGTTTATTGCATATGTGAATCTGTCACCCTCAGATAAGGCACTAATCCATTTGTTTGGTCACCTTTGATGTTAGTGAGACACCTTTACCTAACAAAGAACATAAATCTTTACAATAATTTTTGATACACCTATGATTGTAGTATAGTGGTATTAAGTGTCACTTATTCCTAGCAGTAGGTACAATTCACTTGAGGGTATGCCAAATCCTTAGGAAAATTTTCCTATTTGCATTAAGTAGGAATGTATCTATTTTTTTCAATGTCAATGAAAAAATGGCATGTGAATATCATATAGACATTATTAGGATCACCCTCTTGGGTTTCACAAAGCCCAGAGAGTAGAAGTAGAGGTCTACTAGTCCTCTACTTGTTTGTTGAACAATCCTTACCCTTGCTAGTCATTGGATTCTAAAAGATTCATAGGTAAGTGGTAAGATCAATTTTGGTTCTAAAAAAATAACCAACAAGAAGATTTCTTAATACCTTCTTTACCACCTCATCTTCTTGTAATTTTCCAGCAAGGCCATTGATGAAATTGACAACTTCATCCACTCTATGCATGTAGCTTGCAATATCTTCATCTTTTGACATCCTTATGGTATCAAACTTAGTCTTTGGATTTTTCATCTTTTCTTGCTTGACCTTATCAACTCCATCATAGATACTTTCTAGCTTCTTCTAGATTTCTTAACCAATTTTGTAGCTCATAACCTTCACAAGTTCTAGATTAGCAAGACCACTTAAAAAGAGATTTCATTGCTTTGATATTATTCTCATATGCCTTGATCTCATCATTAAATGTAGGACCATTACTAGGCATGGTATATCCATCTTCCATTGACTTCCAATCTCCAAACCCAAGGGAAATAAGGAAACTTCCATCCTGGTTTTTCCAAAATGCATAATTTGTCCCATCAAACAAGGGAGTCTCCTTCTTGGGAACCATCTAGATCTACCTCAACCAAATAAGATTGTTTCAAGGATTCTTGCTCTGATACCAATTGTTAGATGTATAGGAAAAATAAGAGGGGGGTGAATCATTTGTACATTAAAACATCAAAACCCTCATTAATATTTAGATTTGTATTAACTCTTAAACCCTTATCACGCATTCTCAAAATGTAAAAATATGAAACAATAATGCAAACACATCCAAACACATATGAACACTAGATCTATGTGCAAAAACCATAGTCATGATTAGCCCATATTATAGAGTAATAGAAACACAAAATATAATAAGCTCACTACCCAAAAGAAAGAAGGGCTCACTACCAAAGGACTCACTATCTAGAAGAAACAAAGATAGAAGAATGGTTGGATCACTACCAATTTGAATTGCAAACAATGCATCTCTCTTATTCCAAAGGTATAGTTCCAATGAAGTACAAAAACTCTTTCAACAAACTAAAATGTAGAAACTTTTTTCTCATTGCATCTGGGAGTCATAGGAATTAAAGGTTAAACTAAGATCACCAAACTTGATCACTTTCACATCTTTCAAATTCCACACCTTCTCTACATTTATCCACACCATAACTCACCTTGTATTTATACCATCCTCAACCTAAAACAATCTCAATTAGGTTGGCCTTAAGGAAACGTGTGCACATCAACCATGCAACATCAAATAGGTCAGCACAAAACACTTCCACGATGCAAATAAGTGAAGAAAGACCATTCCATAACTTAACTGAGACCCAAGCCTACACCTACACACTTCTCAACTCTTCCACAATCAAAAATCATCATCTACAATTAGCAATAGCATGCTAGGTCAGTGAAACCTGCACTAACACTAACAAGCGACTCAAAACATACTTCTCCAAGTCTAAAAAACATATCAAAAACCACAAAAAAACACTTCACAACATCTCAAAATATTCCACATCATGAGAACATTAACCACTAATACTAAAACCAATTGAAATTTAAGTACACCTTTATTTTGTACAATCAAAAACACTAGCACAAAAATACAACTCACCAAACAACCTTGTGGAACACCACAATTCTTGAAACTACAAGGGAAGGTAGATACCAAATATATAAGAATGTTCTTAGATCCTAAAGACAAGAACCTTCAATGTAGACAAATGTGGAGAAATCTCTTTTCTCCTAGAAACCCTATTTCAATAGGAAAACATATTGTGTTGCAAGAAGGGAAAGATTGAAGGTGTTGTCATTGACGTCAACCGGTCAACTAGTTATTGACTAGTTGTTGTTGGTTGTATATGTCGAGGATATTGAGAAAATTGTAATGAATATATGTTGCAGGTGTTCAGTGGTTGCTCTAGGTTTTGTTCTAGATTTACTCCTATGTTTGTGAAGTTCAGACATGTTGTTCATGGTTGTTAGAAGATGTTATATGCATATTTTTAGTTGTTGATTTTTTGTAGAGTGCAAGTTGTGTTCACTAGCTGTGAACTATGTTTTTCTGTGTTTCTGGTTGAGGTCAAGGGGAAATGTTGTTGGTCCAGATTTCTCTTTGATGAAGTCTTATGAATTGCGGTTCTAAAGTTGAGTCTCCCTAATTGTATTGAAGATAATTTTGACATTTAGAAAGTTTGTGCTAAATGGTTTTTTTTTTTTACACTGGTTTGGCTGACCTTGTGTGAAATAATACTTTCCAAGTTGATGAAGCATGTTTTTGGGTCACCCTCATTCTAATTCCACCATAGGATGTTTTGGAACTAACCTAATTTGAATTTGGATTTGGATAGTTGACTTTGGATATGTTTCAAATTTGAAGATGAGTAAGTGATAGAAAATATATAAGAGCAAAGAAGAAGAACAATAAGAGAAAATAAAAAGTGCAGTTTGGTGTGACAATGATTCTATTCAGTAAGTGTGTTTGTTGTGAGTGTGGAAGATTAGTGTGAAACTTAATGTTGAGTTTCTAGATGTAGTGAGAAGAAGGTGAACTCTATCATTCATGCAAGTAGATCGAGTGATTATGGTGGAATCCTTTGTTGCATTGGGATTGTAGACTCTCTATAACAAGTCTTCGTTGTCTTCTTTGTATCTTTGTGGGAGTGAGCCCTTCCTGTTGTTAGCCTTGTTGGACAATGAGTCCTTGTTTCAGGCAATGAGCCTTATCTTAGGTAGTGATCATCTTGTAATCAGTTTTGATGTTCTCTATAGTTTGAGTTAATCCTCACCATGGTTTTTCCTTCATTGAGGTTTCCACATAAATCTAATGTTATTATGTTTATGTGTTGGATTTGAGTTTCTACATTGGCATTTGATGATTAATCATTTAAGTAGTATTAAGTATTAGTTATGGGTGCTGAATTAAATGTTTAATTCTATGACAACTGATTCACCCCCCCTCTTGGTTATTGTATTCAACAATTGGCATCAGAGCAAGGTTCCTTGGTGAAGAGCTTAATTTCTTGAGAAAAGGTCTAGGATGGCTAGAAAAATGGTTTATGATTATCTGAGGTTTGATGGAACTAATTATGGTATCTAGAAAGTATTGATGGAAGAATATTTGGAGTATTGTGTAATGATGTAGAGAAAGCTTACAAAAATCCTTTGACTACTCCTAGTAATGGTCTGAGTACACCTGAAGAGATCAAAGCACATGAAGTGAACAAAAAGGTGAAGTACATCTTAAAGAATAGTCTGGTACATTCTGAGTTGATTAAGGTTCATAATTTGAAGACGGCTAAGGAAATCTGGGATGCTTTGGAAAGAGCACATGATAGTGATGAAAGATTCAAAGAGGTGAAATTACAGAACTTGGAAACATAGTTTGATCTTTTACATATGTCTGAAGATGAGAATGTTAAAGCTTATGTACAAATATTGGATGAGATAGTGGCTAGAATGGGAGGAATTGGTGCTATTATACATGAAACTAGGATTGTAAAGAAGATTCTTAGAAATATTCGTGATGCTTACAATGAGAAGGTGAGTGCTATTGAGCATACTATAGATTATAAAACATGTATGAAGGATCTTCTGTTAGGATTTTTGACATCTTATGAGATGAGGAAGTCGAGTCTAAGAAATGGATGTAAATCAGAGATTGATTTTAAAGCTACAAAAGCTAAAGATCTAGATGAAGAAAAATTTGATGAAATAGAAGCTAACTTTGTAAGAATAATGAGGAATGTCACGTCTCAGACTTTGATGTTGTTTTGCCCATGGCTTTGTGTGGATTTATTTTATGAATGATGGTGTGTGCTAGAGTAATATGATATAATACGATGCTTTGGTGTGTGGAAATGTGAAAAGTATTTACTTTTGAAATTATGAATGCATTTTATTTTGAAAATATGCAAGATAGAACAAAATAGAAGTATTTATTTAATTATTGCTTTGATTTATATCTCTATATCGGTTACTAATACAATTTTGTTGTTGTGTGCCTAAGTGTACTTGAGTTGTAGGTGGTCGAAGACCAAGAGTGTGATTGAGGAAAGAAGGCTAGCTTCTCGATAGGGTAAAAGAGGAAGAACTCTCAGTCACACACACAACACCTAGAATCATATAGTTTCATTTAGGCAATGTTTATTCTAAATGGATTGCTTTGAATTATTTACAAAATAAATAATAAATGGATAAAATAAATAAATAATAAAATAATAACATAAATGTAAATTAATTATTAATTCTAGCTTTAAAGGATTTATGTTTTTAATTCTATTTTAAAATTGTGATATTTAGAATAATAAATTAAACACAAGTTAGATGAAATATTTGTTTAAAAGGTGCGTATTTTTAAATTACCTAATTATCTTTTGTGCAAGTAATTGTAAATCCTTCTTTATATATCCTCTATTTACAAATTTGAAATGCAAATGCATATATTTTAATTATATTTAATTATAAATTCCAAGATTAGGGTTTAAAAGAGAGGAAATTAATATTAAATAGGGAAAAAGACATTCCTATGAAGGCAACGGCTCTTGAAATGGCTTCTTGAAAACACTTTCCTCTGCAAGTTTGTTTTGGTTATTTTTAATGGCTACCAAGAAGATGTTTCATCTGTCAATTTAGATGGATTGGAAGGAATCTTTGGAGAATTAAAAAGGAAATTAAGCAATCAGGAAGGCAAGGAAGGAGGAGAACTTTTCCAAAAAACCTAGCCCAGGAGGAGGCAGAAAGGAATTCTGAGTATCTTCAGTTGGAGGTTTTTAACCAAGTTTTTCATTCTCTCTTTCTCTTGTTGAGTTACAGAAAAAAGCTTAAGAAAATGATTGCAAGAATTAGTGGAATTGTTTGCAAACAATATTTTAATATTTGGGAGAACTTCTTCTGTCTGCTCTGCTAAATTCAGTCCAATTTGTCCATGTAAATCTAGAGTTTTCCCTCTGTGCATTCTGTATATTGGGATTCTGCTCTTTATTGTTGAAATAACTGAGAATAGAAAAATGTATTCAAGTACACATTTTTGTTTTGTGCACACATATATTTATATATATATAAACTTTGATTTGTTTTTTCATTTACCAGAGAAGAATTCAAAAATTCTGAATGAATTTTTGCAGTATTCATAGGTTTTTGCAAAAGAGAATTACTATGTAACTCTTTTGTTTTATTGTATGGGGAAGGGAATTAACCCCAACCCTGTCCTAAGGGAAGGGATGACGTTGTGGGCATGGCCTCCTCACAGCCCATGCCCTCCCTATGGGAGAGGCAAGACCTCCAACCTCCCTTTGGGGTGCTAAACACATACTTTGAACCATGTAAACTACTATTTTCTGTATGTGCGGCAATAAAACGTGAGGATGAAAATATCTATGTAAATCTGTATTTATATATATATACATAGCTATGTAAATATATATATATACATAAATATATAAATAAGTAAATTTTACTCAGTCATGCATGCCCTCAGAAATAGATATATATAACCTTGTATAACATTGAAAACTTCAGAAGTATTTGTGATGCTGGGAATGCATCAATGAAGTCTTTGTGTCATGCAAATCTGAAGTCTTTCATTTGGAAAAATATGTATAAACATTCTCACAGTTGTAGACATTCAGATTAAATACATTTTGTATAAGAACTTACAGTAAAACACATAGATGTCAATATGCAAACCTCTGTTTTGTCAGAAAATAGTAGCAATTTTGGTGTTTAATTCTTTCAAATCTGACTGAGTTCTTTAATATGAAAGATAAAATGCATGTTTATATATATATATATATATACATAGATTCAAATATGTCAAAGTATGAATATATATATATATATATATATATAATTATATAACCATGTAATTCAATGAACACTATTTTTTTTTATATTAGAAATATTATTTCAGCCAGTGGCAATACACTGAAAATACCATGATGTACATACATTTTTACATTTGAAAACCAAACTGGAACAAAGAACACTCAAGAGAGTAGCTTGAAATGAGAACAGATCTTTTACTAAATAGAAGAAAACATGCTATCAATGTGAATTTTCTGAGAAAAGAGCAGATTTTATTTTAATACTAAAACTTTACAACCTATTCTTTTGTTCAAACATATTAAGATGGAACTTAAAAGATTCTTTGAAACTCTCTTTTGAACTCTAAATGTAAATGGAAATCAGTTTGATATATTTTTATGAATACGGGAATATGGAAGAATTCTTTTCAGAATTAATGAAATGCATGAAGCATATAAGGAAAATGTACGATTCTCTATTTTTGCACTTTTACTGTATTTTGGTAACTTCCAGGATAGGATGCCGAAGGTGGACCCACAAAGATGGTAGTTTTACCTTTTCTAAAACTACCATTTTTTATTTATTTATGCTTGGCCAAGCACTTGTACCATTGAAATAGATGGATTTGTTTTTAAAAGCCTAGAAATATATGTATTTGGGTCTCTGCCACCTCCTGTTGCAAGAAATATGTTTTCTCATGTTAGAAATGCATATAGGCACCAGGCATGCATCGAGAGTTCCCTCCTATTTTACTGTGTTAGGTTGCTAGGCTCCTTATGCAGGGCTGGGGATTTCTTCGAGTTAGGAAGGAACCCGGGGAAGTCATGTACTTCGTGGTTGGGTGGAAAAGGTGCCTTAATCACACTCTTGGCCCCAGCTCGCAAGAAGACCGAAGGTGTCACAGTGGTTGGAGGATCAGAGTTTTTATTTTACTATTGATGTACTTGTGTATCCTACTAGAATGGCTTGTAAAGCCCATTGTAAATGTAATTGTATTTGGCATTTGTTACTGCAACATTGAAATATATGTGCTTTATAAGATTTTGATGTAATATTGATACAAATGTATTTATTGAAGTTATCGGTCTCACTTGAATGTGAATAATTATTTATTGGTTTATATATCTCTTTTGAGTATGGATGAATATATGTGAAAATGCATTGATATACTTGGCCATGTGCATAATCATGATGAAATGCAATGTTATATTTTATATACAAGAAATGCAATTTAATTAACTCTTTTGCATTGAGTTTACTTTGGAAACTCTTATTAATGGCATAATTTTCTAAGTAAACCTTTGAAACAAAATGAACAATTTAAAATTATTTTGCTCATCTCGCAAGCGTTACAAGGAAAGGCTCTAGTAAGTATGAAGGAAAGTTTCCCTTTAATTTCTTTAGTTATGGAGAAATAGGTCATTATGCTGTGAAGTGTCTAGAAAGAGCTACAAGAAATAAACATAGATATGAGAAAGGAAAGAAAGGAAAGAAGATTAATAGAGCTTACTATGTGAATGAGAATGCTAGTATATCTGATGAGAATTCAGAATATGAAAATCCTAATTATAATGAATGTGTGTTCTTGGCGATTAAGGATGAACCTACTTATGCTAATTCTTGAAAAAAAGTAGAAGAAATCCCTTCAGAGAATGAGAAAAATGATGGTATGGTTATCTCTTCCCTAAATGCTAAACGAGAGAAGAATTATTGGGTAGTTGATAGTGGTTGTTCACATCACATGACTAGTGATAAAATTAATTTTTTAAGCTTGAAAAATATGATGGAGGCTTGGTTATGTTTGGAGATGATACTGGTGCTAAAATCTATGGGATAGGTTCAACGAGTTTTGGCGGCAAGCATCATATTGAAAATGTCTACTATGTTAAGGGTTTAAGGAACAATCTATTGAGTGCTGGTTAGATTTATAGAAAAGGATATGATCTTGTGTTCAAGGATGAGATGTGAGATCAGGAAAGGATCTTGAACATTGATTGCTACAAGAAAGAAATTTGAAGATAATATCTATCAACTTAAGGGTGCTAATGGAAAATATTTTATGCCTCAAATTAATGACAGTTCATTATGGCATAGGAGAATGTGTCACATGAATTTTGATAAATTGGCAAGGATTAGTGTTGTTCACGCTATGAGAGATTTACTAAGAATTACAAAGCATATTAATGCTATTTGCAGGAATTGTCAGTTTGGAAAGCAATAAATCATTATAGATCAAAAGAATAGTCCACTACTGGACTACTGGATTTAGTTCATACAAATATTTGTGGTCCTACATGAGTAAGAAGTCTACTTGGTGAAAGGTACTTGATGCTTTTAATTGATGATTATTCTAGATATACATGGGTTACATTTCTTAGAGAGAAATCAAATGCATTAGATAGATTCAAGGAATTCAAAGATATATTTGAAAATGAAGTGAACTTGAAGATAAAAATTTTAAGTTCTGACAGAGGTGGAGAATCCACCTCCCATAAGTTTAAAATGTTTTGTGAAGTGCATGGAATGAAAAGACAGTTATCTGCTCTGAGAACTCAAAAAAATGAAGTTGTTGAAAGAAAAAATAGAAGAATTCAAGAGGCTGCTAGATAAATGATTATTGAGGCTAGTTTACCAAAAGTTTATTGGAAAAAACCTATTCATACTACTGTTTATGTATTCAATTGAGTTTAAGCAAGAGAAAATAGTTCAAAGACTCCCTATGAGCTATGGCATGGAAGAATTCCTACTGTTAAATATTTCAAGGTATTCAAAAGAAAATGTTATATCAGAAGAGATGGAGAAACTTTGGGTAAGTTTGATGCAAGAAGTTATAAAGGAATTTTTCTTGGATATTCTACTAATAGCAAGGCATACAGATGTTTCAATAAAAGACTAAGAAATATTGTAGAAATTTCTAATGTCAAGGTTGATAAGACAATGAAGAATTGTATTGACATTGATGGATATGCATTTGATGAGCATGATTGTGTAAGAATAGAAGAGATTCTGGAAGAACAAGAAAAATATGAGCAAGGGAAGCAGGATGAACAAAATGAAAAAAACTAAGATGCTTTGGTGATGTCCCCTAAGATACCAAAATATGTACAATAGAATCATTCAGAAAGTCAGATTATTGGACACAAGACAAAAGGTGTGTTGAATAGAAGCAGAGCTACTGCTGAAGTGAATCTATGCTTATTTTTTGAGATTGAACCAAAGATTATAAGTGAAGCTTGTAAAGATGAACATTGGAAGGAAGAAAGGAAAGAAGAACTTATGAAGATTGAGAATAATCAAACTTAGGAATTGGTCCCAAGACTAACAGATAAAAACATCATTGGATCAAAGTGGGTATTCAAAAATAATTTGAATGAGAATGGAGAAGTTGTTAGAAACAAAGCGAGGCTTTTGTGTAAAGGGTACTCACAAGTAGAAGGCATATATTTTTAGGAAACTTTTACTCAGGTAGCAAGAATGGAAGCTATAATAATGTTCTTGGCATTATCTTCTGATTAATACTTCAAGGTCTATCAAATGGATGTCAAGTCAGCATTTTTGAATGGTGAGTTAGAAGAAGAGGTTTATATGGAACAAATGGAAGGATTTTAGTTAACAAATCAATCGGATATGGTGTGCAGATTGAAGAAAGCTTTATATGAGTTGAAGCAAGCTACTAGAGCTTGGTATGCGAGGTTAAACAAGTATTTGATTCAACAAGGTTTTAACAAAGGTATGAAAGATAGTAATCTATAATTTAAGATTGAAGATGACTGAATCTTGATTGTAGTAGTGTATGTTGATGACACTATCTTTGGAGGAAATGAAAATATGTGAAAGAAGTTTGTGGAAGAGATGCAAAAGAAATTTGAAATGTGTATGATTGGGGAGATGAATTTCTTTCTTGGGATACAAAATAATCACACAAAGAAAGGAATTTTCATTTCATAGTCTAAGTATGTGAGAGAGATGAAGAAGTTTGGGATGGATGGTTCCAAATCGATAAGTACTCCTATGGTGACTAGCTACAAATTGGGTAAAGATGATGATTCGCCTAAGGCTAATCAAAGCAAGTATAGATCTATGATTGGTGGAATATTGTATTTGACTCCAACTAGACTAGATATCATGCATGTTGTCTGTCTTGTGGCTAGATTTCAAGAAGACCCTAAGGAAACTCATGTTGTTCCTGTTAAAAGAAGTTTTAGATATTTCAATGGAACTTCAAATTATGGATTGCGGTATCCTAAAGAGACTAACTTCACATTTACTACCTATACAAATGTAGATTGGGTTGGATGTGTAGGTGACAAAAAAGGTACAAGTAGTGGTGCATTCTTTCTTTGATGCAGACTAGTGGCATGGTCGAGTAAAATGCAAGATTCAATCTCTTTGTCTATTGTTGAAGCTGAGCATATTACTATTCCATTTCTATTTATATGTATGAAATAGACATTGAAATATATCATAGTGGTATATGATGATCCCATTTCTATTTTCTATAATAATATAAGTGCAATTATCATTTCAAAGAATCCGGTGATGCACTTGAGGATGAATCATATATCTATCAGATATCATTTCTTGAGAGAGAAGGTTATAGAGAATGAAGTAAAGCTTGAGTATGTTTTGATGAAGGATTAAATTGTTGATATTTTCATGAAGGATCTTCCTAAAGATACTTTTAAGTATCCGTAGGAGAAGTTAGGGATCATTTCCCATTCTTTCTCCAGCTAGATGCATCAATTTGGTGGATCTATGGATCTATCCTTCTTCTAGGTTGATGTTTTGGTGGCTACCTCTTAGGGGGAGTAGGTAGCATCAAGTGTTGTCATTATGAGTATTTTTTTTTCATGTCAAAGGAGAAACCAATGTAAAATATTCTTTTTCCTTTTCCATTGATTTCAAAGGGGGAGAAGAAGCATGTGAAAAAGGAAAGGAAGAATGGGAGAAGAAGCTTGTGAAAGGAAAGGAATCATATAAGAAACTATCTACTAAGGGGGATAAACAAAAAAGTGTATTTAGAGCTTCTATGTTGTCTTTGTTGGTTTTTCATGTCATTTGTTGCCATCAATGACAAAGGGGGAGATTGTTGCAAGAATGGAAAGATTGAAGGTGTTTTCATTGATGTAAACTGATCAACTGGTTATCAACTAGTTCTTGTTGGTTTTATATGTCGAGGTTATTGAGAAAATTGTAATTAAGATATCTTGCAGGTGTTCAGTGGCTATTTTAGGTTTTAGTCTACATTTACTCCTATGTTTTTGTGGTTCAAACATGTTGTTCATTGTTTTTAGAAGATTATATATCCATAGTTTTTGGTTGTTGATTTATTGTAGAGTGCAAGTTGTGTTCACCAGTTGTGAACTGTGGCTTTTTGTGTTTCTAGTTGAGGTCTGGGAGAAACATTGTTGGTATGAATTTCTCTTTAATGAAGGCTTATGACTTGTAGTTCTAAAGTTGAGTTTCCCTAATTGTATTGAAGATAATTTTGGAATTTAGAAAGTTGGTGCTTGATGGTTCTATGTATTTTATATAGGTTTGGCCGACCTTGTGTGAAATACTACTTTCAAGGTTTATGAAGCATGTTGGATATATTTGGGTCATTATAAAGTGTGTGTTTTGGTCACCTTCATTCTAATTCCACCCTAGGATTTTTTAGCACTAACCCATTTTGAATTTGGATTTGGATGAAAAACTTTAAATATGTTTCAAAGTTGAAGATGGTATAAATGCAATATGAGTAAGTGATAGAAAATATACAAGAGTGAAGAAGAAGAGAAATAAGAGAAAAGAGAAAGTACAATTTGGTGTGACAATGATTCTATTAAGTAAGTGTGTGTTTTACGAGTGTGGAAGATTGAGTGATTGTGGTGGAATCCTTTGTTGCATTGGGATTGTAGTCTCTCTGTAACAAGTCTTCTTTGTATCTCTATGTCAGTGAGCCCTTTGGGTTGCTAGCCCTATTGGACAATGATTCCTTGTTTCAAGTAGGGAGCCTCTTGTAATCGGTTTTGATATTCTCTATAGTGTGAGTTAATCCTCACCATGATTTTTCCCTTATTGGGTTTTCCACATAAATCTGGTGTTATTGTGTTTATGTGTTGAATTTGATTTTTTGCATTTGCATTTGATGATTAATCATTTAAGCAGTATTAAGTATTAGTTCTGATGATTGAATTACAGGTTTAAATTTGTGACAATTTATTCACCCCCCTCTCAATTTCCTATTCAACATACTATGTGCAAGTGTTTCTATCCTAGAAATGCAAAGCAACTAAATGAAATTCCAAAAAGAAAACACTAACAAAACACTCAGGAGTGGCCTAGTTTAACTCCAATAAAATGAACGATGGAAGAAAAATATTACCTTGTTAGAGTTGTCTCCTTTGATTGGAACTTTGATGTTGATTTTTTGTGCTCCTTTGTTGAAAAAGTGGCATGCAAATTGGCTCAAAATAATGGTGATGTTGTGATGAATGCAATGGTGTAGTTGGAAACTGGATTGGATGCAAGATGAGTGTTGAAAATAGCTGCAATAATGGAAGATGAATGCTTGACTGCAAGAGTGCTAGAATTCTCTAAGTGTGTATGTTAGTCAAAATGAGGAAAAATCACCATTTTTAGGGAAAAGGCCTCTAAAGAAATGGATGGCCGAGATTGCATCTAGGGTAGAAGATCAATGGCTAGGATGGCTTGAGACCTCACAAGACATCTCATGGAGACATGTGGCAGATGAGGTGGACATGGGAGAGTGAATTGGATGTGACATGGCAATGAGGTAGAGGTAGTTGTAAGTACCTTTGGAATGGACAAGATCTCATAAAGGAGGTTCTTGTCCATATGTACAATGAGAGGACAAGTGATGAATTAATGTTTCCTCACAAATCCTCATGGGGATTGGAAAAGGAATTAAAAATTCCTTCTATGGGGATGTGAGGAATTAAAAATTCCTCACAATTCATGGGAGCAATAAATTAGAATTTAAAATTCAAAAAGGGGAGGGGATGACTTCTCCAAAAGTAGGAAGTCATAAACAAGGTTGACCAAGGGTAGATGCCATAAATGGCATGGGGATTAGGTTGGATTAAATCATAGATTTAGGTTGTCCAAATGAGGGATTAGGTGGACTAACCTTGATTAAGCATCCACTTGCAAAAGTTGGAGGATGTGACCCTAATGATGATTAGGAATGTGCACACCCTAACTGAGGATTAAGAGTGTTAATCAAGTTTAGTAAAAAAGTAGGAGGATGGGACAAGGAGAGAGAGTAAATGAATTAAAAATTGATTTTAATTCATTTGGGAGAAATGACTAAATTAAATAAATTATATTATTTATTTAATTTAGAGAAGAGTAAGGTAAGGTATTTAATTAATCAAACACCTTAGGGAACATTAAGAATAGGATGAAATATTAACCACATAATGAATTATTCAATTAATGTGGTTTAGGGACGTGGGATAGAAGAATACAAGGGTGAATTTGATCATATGGGGGTGGTAAAATTTAGCTATCTACATTTTTCCCCTTTGAAATAGTGTTAGAATAATGGTGTTTCAAAGAAAAATAAAGTGCAGATGACTCGATAGAAGAAAAATACTTTAGAAGATGACCCAGTATCACAAGGAAATAGATAGGGAAGATGAATGCATAAATATGGTGAGGTATGTCCCCTCCAGAGGGAAGATGGGGAAGAAATGGGGCCCTGGATGACTTTTTGATATGGAATAGTGGAGGGCGCCACACAATAGAGGACAAAAATCCATGAAGAATGGATTTTGAATGGATGAAAATGAACATATGAGGTGAAAATGGAGGGACGTAGAAGAAAGGGGTAGAAGGATTAAAAAAGGGTAAATAAAGGGTAAAAATTACCCAAAATTAGTGAGGATAATTAAGGGAAAAAATGAAAAGGTATAAATAGTAAATTAGAAAAGTTACTATTCACCCAATGTTCATTTGCACATGTATCATTGAGTGATTGAGTGAGAGAGAAAAAGAGCGATCAAGTGCATGAGTTGACGAGGCAAGTGAGATAGTAGATGATAGAGAGATGATTCACCAAGTGGATGAGGTGTGGGATTTCCACCATCTATGAGTGCCACCCTAACAGGTAGGATCCAAAACCAACCTTGTGATTTAATTTTAAGTTTTGCACATGTTTTTGATGTCAGGTTAGGTATATTAGGAAAAATGAGATCACCATGGGAGGGCAGATTCAACCTTCCATCAAAATGCATTCACTTTTTTGGAAAATGGGAAATTGTGTGGGATGGTAGGGGCAGGCATGCTTCCTTAGGGATGGAAATACTCCAAGAGGGGCGATTGCGAAATCACCTCTCTCTGGGATGGATGAACCTACTCACGCAGGGGCGAATGAAAAAGGGAATAGGTGATTGCAGAATCATGTAAAGTGGGAAAGGCCAAGTGCACCACCCCTCAGGGGTGAACACATGAAGAATGGGTGATTACAAAATCACCCCTCAGGGAAAAGGTCGAATAGAAAATCAACAAAAAGAGGGAATTGGGTATATGGGTGGATATAAATAAACATGTAGGATACAAGGGTAAATGCAATTTCACCATTCAAGGAAAAAAGTTTGATAGAGGTGATAGCGCATTCGCCTATTGGGTGAAGGGGTGAACAAGAGTTCACCTCTGGGATGATAGGGTGTATACACACCCAAGACAAGGAAGAGGTGAACCTACCAACAAAAGAAGTGAACCTACCAATGGGGTAGCATAGGGGAAAATGCACAAAGAAAATAGTCGAACATGCAAGAAAAGGGGAATAGGCAAATTCACCTTGCATAGAGGAAAATTTAAGAAAAGACTCATAAAATGGTGGGTATGTGATGTGCATGTTTTGCACACATGCCCTGCCATGGGTAGGGACCCCCTCTTTTCACTCCAGAAGGGTTGCTTTGCTCTTGTATCATTTTGCATGCCAATTTTTTTGAGCCGAAATTGGTCATGTTCCTTTAAATGATCAAATCCCCCTGACTAAATTGACCTACCCGAGTTTCCCGAAGTCTTTTTGCTTTCATGAAAATGCCCCTATGGGTTTCCCTTGGTCTTTTTCCCTAGCATCCTCCAAGCCTCAGTGACCTGCATACCATTAATGGAAATTGTCCTATAAATGTTGCTCTCGGCCCTTCATTTTCCTTTGGGAATTCAA
>VDFB02081420.1:0-21109 GCA_007258455.2 Sequoia sempervirens
TAAAGATTTTTTTTTGGGTGATGCAAGATTGCCCTACACTGTTGGATGCTCCTACATCAGACACCTAGGGTAATTTGAAAAGTGACCCTGTCACTTCTCAAAAGTTAGAGGGAAACCAAGATGGTTAACCTTAGCATTAGACAACCATGATGAATCTTCAATAGGCCTTCCTTTCCATTTCACCAAGTACTTTGCATATTTCTTGTTTCTCGTGCTTCTACCCACATGACTATCTAGGATTTCTTCTATCTCTTCCTTCTCTAAAGTAGGTGTTGGAATTTTCAACTGTTCATTTATCGAACCCTCCTCTATATCACCTTCATGACACTTTGTCAAATCAGCAATGTTAAACACAAGAGAAATGTTTATTCCATTAGGAAACTCTACCTCATAAGCATTTCCTGAATCATGCTTCTTCAAGATCTTGCATGGTCCAAACTTCTTCATCTTTAATTTGTTGTATGTACCAACTAGAAACCTTTCCTTTCACAAATAAACCATGACTTCATCTCCTATCTGGAACTCCTTATAACTCTCTTTCTTATTTTCCTAAGCCTTATATTGTGAGTTCATCTTATTGATATGTTTCTTCACCTCTTCATGCACATTCTTCAAGTGCTCAACAAAATCTTCAGCCTCAACACTACTCTTCTCCCCCTTATCCATCTTTCTCAGTTCAGAAGTAGTTTTTGGACTACTTCCATATACAATTTGGAATGGTGATTTACCAGTGTTCCTATTGATAAAATTATTATAAGAAAATTATGCCTATGGTATAATCAAATTCCATCCCTTATGCTTATCTCGTACTAAGCATCTTAGCAGGTTACCCAAACTCCTATTCACGACCTCTGTTTGTCTATTAATATGTGGATGGTGTGCAAAACTAAACTTCAAATATGTCTTCAACTTCTTCCATAATGTCCTCCATAAATAACCAACAAATTTGGTATTTATGTCTAAAACTATACTCTTTGGTAGACCATGTAGTCTCACCACCTCTTTGAAAAAAAACTCTACAACATGAATAACATCACTGGTCTTATGACATGGAATAAAATGTGCAATCTTTGAAAATCTATCCACCACCACAAATATGGAATCATGCCCTCTCTGTGTCCTTGGTAATCCAAGAACAAAATCCATGCTAATATCCTCACATGGCCTCTCAGGTACAAGTAATGGTTGATACAATCCAGTATTCTGACTTGTTCCTTTCACCATCTGACATACTCTATAACTTTGTACAAACTTGTTCACATCTTGTTGTAACTATGGCCAATAATAATTCTCACTGACAAGAGAAATGGTCTTATCTCGATCAAAATGTCCAGCCAATTCTCCACTATGCTTCTCCTTGATGAGATTCTCTCTCATAGAACTCCTTGGAATGCACAATTGGCTTCCTCTAAACAACATTCCATCTTGGATTAAGAAATCCAACCATCTCATCTTATCCAATGTAACGGGTTCCAAACAAGCCTTCCAAGCTTTTGCAAAGTCTGGGTCTTTTGGATACAAAATCTTGAGTTTATTGAACCCAACAATCTCTATATTCATTTCTATCAACAAATTTTTACTTCTACTCAAGGCATCTGCAACTCTGTTTGACCTTCCACTCATGTGCTTCAAAACAAATGTATAACTCTGCAAAAACTCAACCCATTTTAAGTGCCTTTGATTCAACTTTCCTTGACTACTGAGATACTGTAAAGCCTGGTGATTAGTATATAAAACAAATTCTTTTGGAAACAAATAGTGTCTCCATTTCTTTAAAGCCTGAAATATAGTATAAAACTCCTAATCATAGGAAAAATATTTCTTCTTGGAATCATTTAACTTCTCACTAAAATAGGCAATGGGCTTACCTTATTAACTCAAAACAACTCCTATGGTAGTGCCACTAGCATCAAAATCTACCTGAAAGACCTTACTAAAATCTAGAAGTGCCAAAATAGGTTGCTTTGTAACTTTCTTCTTCAACATATCAAAACTTTTGGCTGCTCCTGTAGTCCACTTAAGCTCTTTTCTATCCCCTCTCATCACTTCAGTTAGAGGTGCACAAATACTACTAAAATTCTTAATAAAATTTCTATAAAAACTTGCTAGACCATGAAGTGATCTTACCTCTGTAACATTCCTCAGGGTAGGCCATTCAATGATAGCTTTCACCTTCTCTAGATCCATTTTAAGACCCTCTGCTGAGAAAAAAATCCTAGATACACCAACTCTCTCTTGACAAAACTACATTTCTTCAAATTAATAAACTCCTCCTCCCTTAGCTTCTCAAAAACAATTCAGATATGAATCAAGTGCTCCTCCAATGTCTTACTAAAAATAAAAAATATCATCCAAATAAACAATAACAATTTTTCCTAAAAATTCTTTCAATACCTCATTCATAAGCCACATAAATGTGCTTGGTGCATTGGTTAGCCCAAAAGGCATGAATAACCATTCGTACAAGCCTTCCTTGGTTTTAAAGGTTGTCTTCCATTCATCTCCTTCTCTAATATGGATCAGGTGATATCCACTCTTCAAATCTATCTTCATGAAGTACTTAGCTCCACTCAAACAATCCATAATGTCATCCATCCTTGGCAAGGGGAATCTATACTTGATGGTGATTTTTTTGATGGCTCTAGAATCTATACACATCTACCATTCCCCATCCTTCTTTGGTGCTAGTACTGTAGGTACTATACATGGACTCAAACTCTCTCGAATCAATCTTTTCCGCAACAACTCTTGCACTTGTTTGTTCAACTCTTCGCTCTCTGTTGGAGTCATATGATGACCTGCCTTATTCGGAAAACTAGCTCCAGGAATCAAGTCCATTTGATGACTAATCCTTCTCACTAGAGGAAAATGTTTATGTATGTTATCATAAATAATAGCTTGAAATTCATTCAACAAATTTGAAACCTCTACAAGTACCTCAATAGTATATCCTTTATCAACTCTATGGATTAATGCAAAACACATATGCTCATGCTTCATACCTTCTAGGAACTTTCTTCCATCAACCAAACAAATTCTTGCATTACTACATACCTTTTCCTCTACCTTTTTCAAGGGCTTCAAATTACGACGAACCCCATCATTTGTCAAAGAATAGGTGTTGGCATGTCCATCATGTACTGCTCGTCGATCAGGCTACCATGACCTACCTAACAACAAATGACAAACATCCATAGGCATAATATCACACAAGACCTCATCATGGTAATTTCCAATCTTGAACTTTACGAGACATTGTTCATTTACCAAGGCTTTATGATCCTTTTGCAACCAAGCAATCTGGTAGGGGTTTAGATGCCTTCTTCTCATCAACCAAAACTTACTAACCATTTCTTCTGAAACAAAGTTATTAGTACTACCTCAATCAATAATAACATTACAAAATTTAGGTGCACACTTACATCTGGTGTGAAATAAATTCTTCCTTTGAGTTGGTTCCTTCTCCTCATTTAGCAAGGCTCTTCTAGTAACAAGAACCTCTCGTCTTTCTACTTCCTCAAAATGTGAAGACTTAGCATATTCATCTACATGTGCAACTCGTGCATTACCCTCAGGTCTTCTATTTGTCCTTCCTTGATGTTGAGGACACTCAAGATTTATGCCCTTCTCCACACTAGAAACAAGTTCCACGAAAGCCTCCTCTTCCCGACCCTCATCCAGATCTTCCTCTTCCTCTTTGCTCTCCATTATTTTGATCACGAGGATGGTAGGTGTTATCTCCCTTCTAGTTCTGGTTGCTATTGGAGCCTTCACCCTTCTTTTGATCTTCATTTTGACCTCCACTTGACTGTCCATTAGTATTTCTCCATGACCTTCACTTTGTTGTTTGTTCTCAAACCTCTTGTTCAGTCGTTCTTCAACCTTTAGAGAAAATTGATAAGCGTCCTCAATGGTGGTCATTGTAGACATTCAAATTATCATGATTGATATCGTGCACTCAATTATGATTTACTAACATTAGTTCTCCTTGAATCACTTCTTTACTAACCAATTAATTGAATAATTCTTATTTAATTAATTCGTCAAGATTCCTCCGTTAATTAAATAAATCAACTTTATTTGATTAAATCATAATTCCTCTTTGGTTAAGTAAATCAATTTTATCTAATCAAATTCTAATGTTCCTCTTTTGATTAAATAAATCCTAAAGTCATCTCCTTCAAATTGAATAAATTAACATTTATTTGATTTAAATATAATGTTCTTCACTTAATTGAATAAATCAAAATGTATTTAATTAAGATACTAATCTTCATTATTCCTCCCATTTGATTTAAATAAATCTAAAAATCTAAATCAAATGTCATATCAACTAATTCCATCTAAAGTTAATTAAATCCTAATTAACTCTAACTCTAATCCTCAAATCCTCTAGCTTTTGTAACTTGCACATATAAATCAATTTGTTTGATTTATTAATTCTTCTATTTCCATTCAAATGTGGCATCTCTTTGGAATATTCCCTCAATTTGAAATCTCCCTCCTAAAAGGACTTGTCCTGCAACATGGCATTTATAACTCTTACATGCCCTTTTTCTTGAGCCAAGTGGCATTAACTCATCTTTCAACTCTTCCTCCACAAGCCATCTTTTGAATTTGAAATTCCACCTAATTGCATTAATTTGCACATTTATCAAAATGTGCTCTACCTCTCTTCAATAGCATGTTGAAAAGTGGCACAATGCCATTGGTCTATGTTTAATCTCACATCCTTCATATTTCTCACTTCTCCATCCTTCTTTTTGTAATGCCCCACCATGTGGACCCCAAAGGACAAAAAAATACCGCACTATTTTTTTTTTTTGAAAGGGAAACATTGCATAAGATGAATATGTACATACATTACATAAAGAGCAACTATGCATTTACAAAGTCATCTATGTCCTCTGGGGTACACTTAACGATAATTATGAAACCTAAAATTTTACCAAGACGAAAGTGAATAAAAACCTAGATTACATAATGATGACATTCAACCATCCATGATCAAAAGAGAGGAAAATATATTCATCATTTTATCTCAATTCAATTCATAGTTCCATAATACAATTGTGGAGCATATTTCCACATATAAAACCCATCATCATTACACTAACACATTACATAATGCTTCCCTTATAACAACAGGAAGAGTACATCAAGTACAAGAATAATTACATCAATGAAGAATAATGTACAAGGTGAAGAACATTCTTCAACCAAGTGAAGCTCAGGAAAATTTGCATCTGCTTTTGCAACACAAACACAAAGTGGGAGCCCAATGGGGTGCATAGCACATTCCACCTAACCACGTGGACCTGAAGGCCCACCCCCCATGCTAGGATTTGACAGGAAAGACCCACGACCAAGATAGACAAGCAAAATGATCACAAGAACAAACCACAAGGTCAACCAAAACATAACATACATCAATCTCAATGACCACATACAAGGTGACAGCTTCTAGAGGCATACAAAGGAAAGCAAGGGATTCTATGACACCAATAGTCATATACTCCCAACTGAGGGGTACACAAATACATGGGTTCCCAGAGAAACTCACATCGAGGCATGGATTATAAACTCATCAACACAAAAAATAAATCAATTTAGTAATCAATGAATTAGGAGGACGCAAGAAATCAGACTTTAACCTCCCAACACCATTTCATGCAATGAAACTTGAAAACATATTGCATACTCCACTTGTTTAAACATTCCTTTTCAATTTGATAAATAAACTAACTTAATAAGAACATGAAAGGATTAATCATTTGATAATGACCTAACTTCAATATTTACTTTTTTTTTTAATTGTAACACTCAAATAAATCAAAGCTCTCCTAGTTATTTTGGATTATTAGATGTTCAAGAATCACATATTTTATGACTGTATTGAAATTATTTAATTAAATAAAGAGCTTATGAAAACCTACAATAGGTATACCATCAAATTAAAATTTCCTAGCCTATACTTTTTTTGCTTCAATTAATAGATTTAATTTAAAATTTAATATATACCTTTGATTATTATAAGCTAAATAAATTTAATTAAAATCTAACATAACAATTTATCTACAAATCACAGATCTAATATTAAATAAATTTGTAAATAAATTTAACTTAAATAAACTAAATCTGTTTTGAATGTATCCGAAAATAAATCAAATTTTAAATGTACCCATCCAATAAACACAACACTTATTTACATTTTAACCCTTTGCTCATAAAAAGATCACTAAAATATTTAAAGAACTATAATCCTAATATTCTTGAGTAATTAAATTTTCATGGAAAAATAGTAAATGTTAAGAGCACAAAATTCAATTTTATTCTTTACTATTCATTCACTCAAACGTGAACATCATCCAACCTTACTAAAGATGTGTAAAACATAATTAAATGATCAACTATAGTTAAATGCATTTCCATCATAATGTATTTTAAATAGATAAGCACTATGAAAACCTAGAATATGTAACCCAATAGATTTTTTATTAATTTAGAAACCCTAACTTATACATTTGATTACCTCAAACTAAATAAAATTAAAATATAACCTATACCTTAACAAACAATGTTCCTTAATAACCTTTTCAATTCATTTACCTACTTAAACAAATAATTCATATTTGCAACAACAAATACCAACATAGAAGATCTAAGACAAAAAAATGACTCACTTTCAATTATTTTTAGAAAATGAAATTATAGATGCAAAACTTACATGCTACAGCCTCATGGGCTTGATTTATTACAATAAAATCAACTCTAAAAAGAAAATCTACTATTCGGAGCCACAATCTGCACTATCAGGGCCAACTTCTACAACCCCCACTTGACCCTTTTTATTTTCCCCAATAACCACCCTAGAATGTTCTAGAAAGTTCATATTCCCCTTTTGTTTTGGTTCCAAAAGTCCCATTGTTCGATTTCTAGCCTAGGAAGAAATTTGAATGAAATTCACTTTTTAGAGGGTCAACTTCGCAGGGCCATAACTTTTGATCTAGGTGGCCGATTTGCTATTATTGCATATTGTTGGAAAGCTCTCGACGAGCTCTACAAAATGTGAACCAATTGTAGGTCAGTTCAACCATGTTTTGAGCTATTTCAGGGCCTCTAAATTTTTATAACTGAATTTGAAGCTGCATTGGAGAAATTTCTTGGGACAAAAACTTTAATTTCTCCCAAACCATGCAGGGCATTGAGGTGATTCTTTCGTGATTAGAATTTCTTTCTAGCTTTGCTCCTTGGGGTAAATTTTCACATCCATATGAGCTCGTTTAGGCTGACTTACTAAAAATAGTAAGTTCCTATTTTTCACTATTTTTGATGCTTGATAGTCTTATAACCCTTAAGTGCCATCATGAGACTCAAAACAACTAAATAAAATAAAGAAAACAATTTTTTTTGGGTGATGCAAGATTGCTCTACACCATTGGATGCTCCTGCATCATTATATCTCATTTATACCTCTATTTTTATAATTTATTTTCAAAACCAATTATTTTTTACTTGACAAAGTCGAAAAAGACATACGAAGGATCAATATATGTTTCTTATATGCCATGGAAAATAATATTTTCCTCATCAATTCATGATGAATAAATTTTCATGATATAATTTTGGGAATCTCTATTTGAATATTAGATTAATTTTTTATTCTTATGAGGAATTTAGCCAATTTAAAAATATATCTCACACACCTTTTTCATCCATCACTATATATAGATACTAATATTCTTGAAGTATATATGGAAATACAATTTTATTCAAGGTATAAGTATAATTAATTACTTAAAAGAAAGGAAGATTGATTACCATAGTGGACAAAAACCCAAAGGTAGAATTTAGTATTTACAATATGAGGAAAGGAAGAAGGAAAAGAAAATTAAGTACCTCATTCATTCTTAGTGACTCAAGTAACTTTGTTAGGGTTATAGATGCCCAAATGATAGAAGATCTATGCCTTGAATTGGATTGGAGGTATCTTTTTTAGGGCTATAGGCACTTGGATGGTAGTAGAGGTATGCCTAGGTAATCAACAAGGGAATGTCTAATGATACACACTACACTATCTAAAGATGATCTGTACCTAGTAAATTTAAAAATTTATAAAACTTGATATCTAAAATAATTGTAGTCATGTGTGTAGATTAAAGAAAGAAAATGAATCATGTATACACACCCAAGTGAGAAATATATAGTTATTATCATAAACGTTCTCTAGCTTAATTTTTGTGTTAACATTATTATGCACACTTGGATGTATTGGTTATTGAATTTATTCTCCAAATATTTTTTCATCCTAATTTTATTGGGAGTTGATTAAATATAGTCTCACCAATAAAAATAATGTGAATTCTTAGCTACACATATCATTATGACCCTAAGAATTAATGAATATTTTTTATTATTACATTCTCAGGTCTAATCTCATAGTATGCTTTTGAGAAGCCCACTTTTTTATTTTATGAAAGGGGAATTTTTTGTGACCTATCACAACACACCCCCCATTTTCTTTTGGGATCTTAGTGCTTGATCTATAAATTATCATTTTCATAATATTGGTGTAATGTTTTTAATTCTTCTTTACTTTTATTATATTATGACATGAATAAATTTTGTAACATTGAAATGTCATAGATTTCTTAAGTATTTTACGCTTCATCATTAAAAGGGTGCATTTTCCTATTAGGAGGTCATATTATTTTAAATTTTGTAAAAGTTATTAAGTCCCTATTGCTAAAGTGCAAAGTGAATTTGAAACCCCTAAAATCCTTTTCCCTTATAAATTATAAATTAATTTTGAAACCCTAAAGCCCCTTATACTTTACAAAGTGCAAATTGCTTTCCTTTTCTAAATCTTAATGGGGGTTTATTACAAAACCACCTTGAAAATATAAAGTTGGTTGGGGGTGCCATTAATGGAACATATTTGGATGATAAGAAAAATATAAATGATCTAAATTCCATGTCATTTCATCTTCTCTTAATAATATTTTCTCTTTGACACTTTAGAATCCCAAAAATTCAAACTAATTGATGGAAATTTAGGCATTATTTTAGGTTTTTCTCTCATCTTCTCATCCATTTATGTTATTTTTGGTTTATGGTTGAATTTTTAGATTTCAATCCTAGTTTACAAGTGGAAATATTTAGTTTCTATAAGCAAATCATGCTTAATCCCTTGTAATTTCTTGACGAATGCCTGACCCTTGTATCTATTGAACTCCATGTCTTGGTTTATAGGATTTTTCACTCAGCTTCCACTAAAAACCCTACTTCCTTAGCTTTAAAATTTCTTGTTCCCTAATGGTAATCATACATTTGAAAAAATGTTTTTGATAAGATAAGCAAAATTAATAGTGTGTTCTACCCTTTACACAACGAGCCTTAGGGGCCAAAAAGGATTACCAAAACTATATACCAGCGGAGACACCACAATAGCACAATAGAACACAAACAACTCTTGGATAGCAGAACCAATGTTATACAACTTGTAAAATATTAAAAAATGTTATATTACAATATTTTATTCAAAAATGATTTAATTTCATTATTTTTTTATAAATTTTATACAACTTGTAAAATATAAACCAAATCTAAAACTTGATGCCATATTTCATTTTTTTGGAGTTGACAATTTATAATATCTTACATAAAACATACTAGTTGTGGGCTCCATTCAAAACCCACAACCAATTTGTAACTTGCAAGTAGCTGCAAATTAATTCTATAATTTGTTGAATTTTGGTTCAAACCCAAAAATTCAACATCTTTACAAGTTCAAAAGGTTACAACTTGCAATCAAACCTTGAGCTTTGGTTGTATCTTAGAAAACCAAAATACTATATTTTTTAATTCACTTAAAACTTGCAAGAAAACTCTAGATTCTAATAGGCATCACACTTCCTTTGTATTTTGTAACTCAAAAATAGAACAAAGTATTCCTTAGGCTTGAAACCTAGCTTGCAATGTGTAAACCATGACTAAAATTTGAAATTTAGTAGAATAAAAAATAACCATTTACAATATTTTAACACTTAGGTACTATATTGGAATTTCAAGGGTGCCTCTCCCTTTAAATTGGCATTTTCAAGGCCAATTTGGAAATTGCGTTCGATAATGTTCTCAAAATTTAGTCGATATTTTGCAGTTGCTAGGTTTTGTTATTCAGGGTTGTCTCTTCAAGGAATCAAAGGTGTGGGTGTTGTCGTTTGGTTCTCATTGTGCCTGGTAACATGCTTCGAGGGTTTTTGCAGTTCCATCATTTGTCCCATGTTTAGTGGTGCCGTAATGGAATACTATCCTAGGAATTATAGAGCATGGTTTCCAGTGCTTCCATGGGAACAACCATTTTCTGGGTGCATTGAGAAAGATCATCTCCTACAAGTATTCAAGGTAAACTACCAGGTATGATCCACAGTTGCATAAAATCCATCTTAGCGGATGAGATTCTACATCCATAGACATAGCGTATGAATTTCCTACCCAATCTTGTGTCCATTTTCATTTTAAATATTGTGGATTTGGTTCAAATATTTCCAATAGTGTAGATCATAGCATTCAAGGTGGTAAATTAATTTTTCCTGGATAACAATGCCTTGTTGAAAAGAATTCAGGCATACGACCTTTGACAAGGAGAAGGATATTTTGTTGGCCTTTTCCCAAGGGCACTATTTGTTGCACAAACAGAGGTATATGTGGATATTTATGAGGGAGTAAAAATATATTTTGAGAAGGATTCTTTAAACTATTTGTATAAAGCTCTCAATAGGTACCACTTTGAGATTGGAGGGAAGTGGTAAATAGCTTCAAGAAAAAGTATTATGCTCAGTCCATTCTGATTTTGCATTAGTGGCCACCAGGTCCTTAATCAAGGACTTTGTTACCACTTCCAAAGGAAAAAAAGAATCTTTAGCAAGTTCCAAATATAAATATCATGGGACACTCATAGGAAATTATGGATAATCAAGTTCATGTAGGGGTATGTGCAGGATCATGTGATGGGCCAAAAAGTGGCGATATGATGGGCCTGTTGCTGATGACTTTTTTTAGCCAAAAATTGATGAAATGAAAAGGGTTTTTAAAGGATATTCTTAGCTTTCCACCAATATAAACTATTCTTTACTTTGAATTTAATAAATAATTATTATTCATTTTCTATTTGAATTATGACTAAAGTCCTGATTGATAGGCTGATTGAAAAAAATCTATAGCTTTCAAATGGTATCACATATTTTGAATCTAAAACATGCATAAAATTCTATGCTTCACATAATATAGGATTAAAAAAAAAATTATTTCATGAAGTTTTGACCAAGTTAAGGTGGTTAGACATACGATGTTTTATATTTTTTAAAAGTTTAATAAAAAATTCATAATTAATTATTTACTTGGAAAAAAATTATAAAAAAATATGCATCACATCCAGACATGAGTCCTCTACTTATTTATAAGATATTATAAAAAAATAATTATCATTTTATTGTGGTTAGGGTGGTTAGACAAACACTTCTTATTTTTTTCCTAAAATTTAAATACTCTACATTGAAATTTTAAATTTTCTCCAAATAATTTTTTTTTTTTAAAATAAACCTAGTAGTTTAGAAACTACATTCAATTTTCTATAGATTCTATTGTTACATATTTTTGAAATAATATAGATAACTTATTCAAATTTACATGAAGTTGCTAACTTTGATTTTTTAAATTTTCACCACTTAAGGGCTTTGTTTTTTCCATGATGATCCTACACATACTCGTAGCAGCACAGAAGGAGAAAGGGGAAAATTCAATTCAATGCCCTCGTAGGGAAGTCTAACCTCTACAACATGACAAATTCCTATTCTCACTTTTTTGGTTTCAATTGTCATCTTCCATGCCTTGTAAGGTCCTAAATTTTACTAATCTGGTGTAATTTTTTGGATGGCAGCTAGGGTGAAGTAAATCAAACACCATGTAAAATTTCAACTAGCATTAAATATTCCTATATAAGGCTTCTATGTAATTATCTATTTATGTTAATATAATATATAAGCTTCTAGCCTTTTCCCCCCCCCAAAAAAAAAAAACACTTAGGTACTATAAAGTTGAATATGTTAAATATTAGAAATCATAAAAAGTACGTGATTCAACATTGATTAATTATATTTTGAATTTAATTGTGAAAAAGTAGAAAAAATATGGATAAATATATAAAATCAAGTATTAAATTAAATTAAATATTTCCAAGTATTTTTTTGTTGATTATGACCTCTTTTGCAAGGATGAAGTATGATTCCAAAGGGGTCATACTGCCATGAAATATTTTAATAGACCTAGTCAATATAAGAGACATAGATAAGTTGCCATGAAATATTTTAATAGTCTCGATCAACATAATAGACATAGACTTAGGAAATGTGGGTCTCAAAGAGTTTAATACTAGGATGGATATTAAGGATAATCCATCTATCAATACATGAAATTTAAAAGCTAGTGAATTTATACAAGATACAATATTTCAAGTCACTATACATTATAAATTTATAATAACATGTGCCAACTATTATAACGCAAACCAAAGAAAAATATAAATGTCGAGGGAAATACAAATATATTGATACAAATATACTATATTGAGGAAATATTTGGTCTATAAACTAGAAATTTATATATATAAAGGTCTCTATGAAATCATGATAAAAATTTTAAAAAATATTTGGAGATATCATTAAAGGGTGGCTTTATAAACCTAAATCCACCATTTCAAGAATTGCTAAGAGAATATTTAGGAGGGATTTCATAGAAGATGTAAATGATTGTATTTAACATTATTAAGAAAATTTATTTTAAAAGAAGTTATTAAAGAAATTTTGCAAACTTGGACATATCAATTCATGGTCAAAATATTAGCTAGGAAGAAATTCAATGAATGGGCTATAGTGATTTGTGATTCATTGTGTGATTAGTTCGCTAAGGTATCAAACTATGAGAAATTTTACATGGAACCATAACTATTATACACCCTTAATTAGAGGCAATAATTTTTAGGGTTTTAAATAGTGGGAGTTGTGGGTGAGGGTCAATAGAAAGTTAAATATTACCCCCAATTAGAAATTAAAGAAGCTACTTTTTTTTTTGGTGAGTTAGTGATGCTAATGAGGGGGAAGAAATTAGGGCTTATCAAGATCCAAATAAACCACTAATTTTTTTCACACAAAATCACTATAATTGATGCAATTATGAGGGCCAAAAGATGCAAATAACAATCATAAATTGAGCCTAACTGTTATAGAACCTATGAGGGGAGTTTTTAGAGCACAAATAGGTGTGTACCTTGCTGCAAGAAGCCTATTTTTAGGGCACAAAGGACTCATTCGCCTTTAGTGGCGAATGGATCCCTATTAGGGTTTTTAAAACTATGATCTGGGTTATTTTCCTTGATGTCTGCACTCTCATATTCTTGGTTGTCAGCTCTCGAAAACTTGTATTTAATTATGTAGCTTCAATTCTTTGTTCTTGCACTTTGAAGGTCAACTTTGTAACTTGACAACTTTGACAATTTTGCTCTAAACATCTTCTTCACTTGATCTTCAACTTGAAAATCTGCAAACACACATTCAGGGGAAGGAAAACTTGTTGATTGTTAGTGAATAAGGGTTTTCCTCAGTCAAACCCCTTTTAGGTAATTAAACCAATGGATGAAATTGAAGCATGAAACATGAAATATGAAATGATGATACCTTGGATGCTATCTTGGAGTATAAAATTGCAAACTAACATGAAGTGGACATGAAGAATGTAGATATTGATCCTTGAATAAGATGCGAATAATGCTTGCAATAGATCCTCAATGCTCTACATCAACTTTCTTAGCTCAACAACATGCATGAATGCACTAAACCCTTGTCATGATGAAATGATCTTGAATTGCTACAATAAAATTCAATAATCTGCCCTTGAATGACTTTGAAATGCTCTTGTGAACTCTATAATGATCTTGTAAATGTACTCTTGAGTGTTCATGAAAATCTAGGATTAAACTATGTGAATTAACCCCTTATTTATACTAATTTAAGATATTAACCCTAAAATTCAAATAATTCAAGCCAACACCAGATTTGAAAATAAACATTATTAAATTCCCGCTAAAATGAAATTCAAAAAGGGGGTCCTCATTAAGGGAGGACCCATTCACCACCTAGGGCGAATGGGTCCTAGCACTAATTTCTAGGACCTTGATTTTTCCCAATTAAATGTTATGTAATTTGAATTGTGGGTGTCAGATAGATCTTTAGGAGGTGTCATAAATAAGGCTTAAATTTGAATTAAAGAGGCTAATTAACTCCAATTAACCATAATTAATTAAGAAGACCCTAGATAAGTGTTAAAGTGTGTTACAACACTTTACAACACCTAAATAAGGTACACATTAAGTTCATTTTAATAAAAGGGGCCCCAAGATCAATGTGAATGTGTTACAACACATTACAACATTAAACCTAGGCAAAATTAATTCAATGACAAATTTTCCCAAATCAAGTAAGGAAAACAAATACTTTTTCCATTACTACATTTTTCCCCCACTTTAATGAGAGGATGACCCCATATAAAACTCACATTAAAGTAGACATTCAAGACACTTAAGTATGCAACAATAACAAAGTTACATGATCATACCCTATTAAAGGCCATGAAAAAAGAAAAGAAAAAAAAAGGATCAAGCACAACTGTTCCAACCTCATGTATAATGGGGTTGTTTGTCCATAACATATGTTGCTCACTCTGGGGTAGTGGAACCTCAATCTATCCACTAGGTGAGTTATCCCAGCGAAGTGGAAAATGAGAGAATCATATTAGCCTCTCATACCCTACCGATGTTATCCTCCTGACAACTTTGATAAGGCACCACAATGTAATTCTTTTTATAAATGATTTTGTAATGTATTTAAGTTTTTGTTAAAGGGTATTTTTCCTTGTTCATGTAAATGTCTTCTTCTTAGGGAGCATTGTGGCTACTGTCTCCAAGAGAGGACAAGTCAAGGCTATTAGATCATCACTCATGGGATGCATCGTTCACATGATGCCATGATGGTAGATCATACACTCTTGGAGGACATCAAACCTAATCACACCACCAAGAAGAGGACACATCACAAGAAAAAGGAAAATCACACCATGAATTTTTTTTGAAAGATGTCATCGATGTATGCCCCCACTTTAAAGCAGTTGCTACAAAATTACTGTGAGAAATTGCTTTAAACTAGCCTAATGTTTTTCCTAAGACATGAGAGATTTCCTCAAAAACCCCTATGCCAAGTCATGTTTCCAAAAGAAGCTGCATCATGAAATAGGAAGGAAGGGTTGCCCCCACAAATACATTTTAATCTATGGATTTTGGGTCATTATTTCTTTGCTACAATATTTTCATAGAGAATGGAACTGTCATCATTCCCCAAATACCCAGGGTATGTGCAGGATCATGATGGGCCAAAAGTGGCGATATGATCGATATGTGTAGGGTATGTGACTGATTTTTTTTACCCAAAATTGATGAAACGAAAAGGGTCTTTAAAGGAAGTTCTCAAAATTTCACCAATATAAATTATGCTTTACTTTGAATTTAATAAATAATTATTATTTATTTTTCTATTTGAATTATGATTAAAGCCATGCGATTGATAGGTGATTAAAAAACATCTATAAACAAACAATATCACATTTTGAATCAAACATGTGTCACATTCTACTTTGCATACTATAGGATTAAAAAAAAAAAATTATGAAGTTTGACCAAGTTAGGTGGTCCTTACATACAAGTTTTATATTTTTTAAAATTTGTAATAAAATTCATAATTAATTATTTACTTGGAAAAAATTACCAAAAAATGCATCACATCCGAACATGGAGTCTATACTTATATCTAAAATATTATCATTTTATTGTGGTTAGGATAATTGAGACAAACACCTACTTACTTATTTTTCCCTAAAATTTAAGTACTACTACATTAAAATTTCAAATTTTCACCAAATAGGTTAAAAAAAAAAAAACTAAGCGGTTTAGAAACTACATTAAATTTTCTAGATTCTATTCTTACATATTTTTGAAATAATATAGATATAACACTTTCAAATTTTTACGTCAAGTTGCTAACTCACGATTTTTTTGAATTTTAGCCACTTAAGAATATTTTTTCCATGATGATCACGCACATAGCCCTCATAGAACTAGAAGAATGACACAAAGAGAGCGAAAACAAATGAAAAATCCTTTTGGGTCAACATGGAAGAGACCTAAATTTCTTGATGCCTTCTATCATCCCAAAAAGGAAAACACAAGACAAACGAAAAGATAAGAGAAAATATTTTGGGTTGACATCGAAGAGACCTAAATTTCTCAACGCCTTGCATCATCCCCAAAATGAAAACACAAGAAAAATGAAATGATTATGACAAAGAGAAGAATGATAGGTATATATAGAGGAATGTGCAAAAACAGAGAGAGGTACATCAAAAGAAACAACATGGGGGATCACATTATGCACAAGCAATTACATAAAGAAAACATGAAAAAGAAAAAGACTAGCAAGGCACATGCGATTCAACCTAAAGCAGGTCGTCCACATCCCAATCTTGGTTGGTATAAATGGAAGGAAAAAAACTAGCCAAAGGGACAAGAGCAAGTGTTGAACTAGGAGAAACACCAGGTTTAATACTCTTTTTAGGAGATTTGTCATTTTTGCTCATAGAAGAAGAAAATAATGTATTCAACTCATCATGCACTTGTTCATCAATCTTTGCAATGTCAATGTCATTATCTAGATTTATCACAATAGGAGGTCGAATAAAAATTTCCATGGAATGTTCTTGTTTATGCTTCAACGAGGTTATAGAGTTATCATGCTAAGTTGCTTCAAGTAAGTTTGGATTCTAATTTTCTATGTTGTTATTTTCTTCTTGAGTTTGTAATCTACGAGCAATAGCATGTCGCCTACGCCTACACTCTCTAGCACTTTGATTCCTTTTCAATCTATTGTCAATTTGTGTTTGTGTAAGAGCATGTTTGTCAATCATAGGTTTCTTCTCTTCCTTGGGAGGAATAGAAGAAACAACAATAGGTTGTTCAACCACTTTCTCTTTGACTTTGTAAATTTGTTTGACTCTAGGAGGGACAATGAGATTGTTTGTGTTATCTCATGGTCTCTTGTAGGAAATTGTGGGAGGTTTTTCTATAGGTTGCTCTTGTATGTTTGGAAGGGATTTTGGTTTGATCATTGCTTCATAAAGGATAGGTGTTTCATTTATAGGTTGAGGCATGTTTCAAAGGGATAATTATGCTATTTTCCTTGCCTTGAACTTTTGATATGATTTGAAATATAAATCCTCACAAGGCTTGATAGGTTCCATAGGCTCGAGCCAAAAGAAATCTATTGAAAAATTCCCTTGGGCCGATGCACGACTAAATCCACTATGATGCATAGTAAAGATATCAAATTTCCAAATGGAAACTTTAGAAATTTATGCAAAATTGAAGGGACGACATTCATGGAGCTAAGCCATGGATAGCCTAGATTCACATAAAATTAGTCCAATTGTTGGATGATGGAAAATGAGACAATTAATGTTTTTGGTCCCACTTTTAAAGGGAAATCTATTGAGCCTATCATAGGGAAAGCAAACCTATTATGTGTCTTTATCCATGAATTTTTTTTATTGTATGTATCTTGATATAGTTGATGCAAATATAAGAATTCTTCAGTGATTACATTCTCACCATAGATGGGATCAATTAATATCCCATTAGTGGGCTTATCATTGATTCAACTAGCTATGTAAAGAGGACCATCAGGTGCATGCTTAAATATGTCATTTTGTGAGAAAACAATGTCAAGAGGCTTTTTACTTGAGCCCTTACAAGGTTTAGCTTTGATAAATGATACCACTCTATCTACGGGATGTGGTTTTGTATGATCATCATTCATGTTATCATTTTTCTTAGTTTCACTAGGAGGATTGAATGTGGCATGTATATCATTATTGTTTTTCTTATTCCAATAGTTATGAATGAAGTGACTAAGACTATAAACAATTTGTGTTCCATTTCTAGTTTTAAGCACTTTCCTTATATTTTGTACGATGGGAACCAAGCTAATGTCTATGCATTCACTTAGAAGGATATGGGCTTGTAAGTTTTCAAATGTTTCATATAGTTTGGTTAGGTCATCTAGTGAGATTTGAAGGGAAGTATACAAATATTGAGCAATGGAGGGTTGATTAACAACACTATCAAAAAGAGAGTCATAAAACCCAAGATCCATGGTGAGTGAGATATCATAGGATGACATGAGCCTCAAACTATGTCTTATAATAGCATTGCGAATAGGACACCAAGTTGTAAAGCTCATGCAAGTTTCACAACCCTAGTGTGCAAACCATAAGTGGAAAGAGGGAATGCAACAACCTAGAGTGAAATGTAATTTTTAGATTCTAAGCAATGTAATTTATTGATTACACAATGCAATAAACTAAAAATGAAATGTTGTAGATGCAATTTTGAATTTTAATAATGCACTAAAATGAAGCAATTTAAGCTTAGAAATACAATGGATTTGATGAAACAACAAATTAGGAAATTGAAAAATGAAAGTAACAACAACCAATAGAAGCCTAAAATTGAGATTTTAATTTCTAGAAAATGCAGATCAATAGCTAATAGTGACTCATTCACTAGTAAGGGCGAATGGGTCCTGGTTAGGTTTTTATAAGATGTTTCTATGGATTTCAGGGTGATTTTTAATGCTTTTTCAGATGCTAGAAGGTTCAACTTTGACTTGATTAGGGACTCATTAACCAGTAAGGGCGAATGGGTCCTGGTTAGGTAATTTTAAACTATTTTTAATGATTTTCAAGCTTTTAGTAATGTCTTTCAGTTCCAGGTCTAAGGCAGTGAGTTTCAATTTCAAAATTTCCAAAAATGCAATGAAAAGATGAATGCAAGGACCTATGTTGAAATGCAAATTTATTTTGATTTTCAAATGCAAATAAATGAAATCTAAATGATATGCACAATGAACAATTTGTTTTTGTAGTTTTTAGATTTAGAGAGATGCAAAACAATGCAAATCTAAACCCTAAATGAGATGAAATTTTGAATGCAATGCACGAAACCCTAATTGAGATCTTAATTCAATGAAAATGAGATTCAAGTGAATGCAAGATCTAATCTAAGATGCAAAGACTTCAAAAATAAAAAAATTGCAATGTTGAGGTGAGGAAATTAGGGCTTATCAAGATCAAGATAAACCACTAAAATTATTCACACAAAACATGTGGCAACATTACAACAAAACAACAATAAAACTTTACAATACATCAAATCCAACCCACTATCCTTCAACATATTAAGAGCACAAATGCCACAAGGTATAGAAGTCCCTTGATTTGAGAAATATGGTGGAAAAGGAGATCTTTTTAGTCATGTTTTTTCCTTCAAAGCCTTGTGTAGTGATTTTATTTTTGAAGATAAACTCTTGGATAAACTCTTTCCTAGGTCCTTGAAGGATACCACTTTAGAGTGGTTCTATTATTTTCCAAACAATTCAATTGGTTCATTCAATGAGCTCATTGATTCCTTTTACAACCATTTCCATTTTCACATGGGTCCTAATATGACCCTTGCTAATTTAATGACATGCAAACAAAAAGAGGAGAAAGTGACCAAATTCATAGCAAGATATCAAACACTTCATTCATAAGTAAACATTAAGATCCCTAATTCCAACCTTCAATGAATGTTGATTGCCAACTTACAAGATAAAATCCAAAGAAAACTTGGAATGTTGAGATTTCCATCGTTCACATAGTTATGCACTGCCCTTCGTGATTATCAAAATTTGACTTGCGGTCATGATGTGAAAAATTTCCCTACTCATACTAAAAAATTTGAATCTACAAATCAAAAAAATTATCAACCTTTCAAGAAACAAAATAAGGATTTTTACAATTGAATTCCCCTCAAACAAGTCAACAAACTAATAATCAAGTGGCTGCTATAAAAAAAACAACTCCTTTTGGGGAGAGGGATAAGGAGTTCACTCCTTTACTTGATAACCTTCATAATATCATGTTTTAGATCATTGAAAAAAACATGCTTACATTACCTGTTGTTAGAGAATGCTTCCATAATACACCATTGCCTAAAGGATTTTGAAAAAATACTTGTGTCATTACCATCAACAAAATGGGCATGTGGTACTATGATAGAGTCGAATATATCTCGTTAGAAAATGAGTAGCAAACTAAAGAGTGCAAATAAACACCAAAACAACCTACACCTCAAGATTAGCCTAAGTTGGAAACAATACAAGATAAAAGCAACAAATGGAACTTTATACCTCATCTCGAATCGATCCTTTGGTTGGCCCTTCGATCTTGGATGTGTATGCTCCTTGGATGGCAAGTAGATGCAAACTAGATGAGGATGTGAAGATGGAGGGAAATGGATGAAAGCATGAAAATGGATAAGTGTAGATTGAAAAACAAAATTGCAAGAGATTGGCTAGCAAAATGATCTCTCCTAAATGAGAGAAAAGAGGGGGTATTTATAAGAATTTTGAGAATTCCTAGAAGAAATAGATGACTAAGATTGAGCCACCAATGATCAAGATGTAGGGCTATGGTGAGTTGAGAACTCTGAAACCCTCACATCTTGACAGCGTATGTGAGGAGAGGCTTAAGAAGGTGAAGTGGACATGAGGTGGAAGAAGTACATGACATGGAGGGGCTACAAAAGTACCTTGGGATTGGACAAGATCTCCTCATAAAGGAGGTCCTTGTCCCCATGTGGGTGAGAGGACATGTGAGGAATTAAAAATTCCTCAAATATTCTCATGGGGAGATGGGAAAGAATAAAGAATAAAGAGAGGACATGTGGGAAGGAGTGAAGGAATTAAAAATTCCTTTTGAGTGCATTGGGGGATTAAAAGTGAATTAAAAATTCACATGGGGAAGTGGAGTGCCTTGCCCAAAAGGAGAAAGCCTTTAATAAGGTTGACTAAGGACACATGTCATAAAGGACATGGGGAAGAGAAAAGGAATTTAATATTCCTTGAAAGATGAG
>VDFB02081421.1:0-22180 GCA_007258455.2 Sequoia sempervirens
ATCAAAATAAATCAAAAAGAAATACATTAAAACATCAATAATACACCTTTTACCTCCACAATAAGGTAGAATCGTTTAAATTGTAATCTAACAATAATGTAATATTATAGCTAAAGTACTTAAATTAATGTAAAATGAATTTTCTTACTCACATTTAATATTACAGATTCACTATTCCTTGGTACTCTTGTGTTTTACACCAAAAAGATTAAAAATATATTTAGATTTTCTTTTTTATTAATTACAATTTTTAAAAAAATATTTAATAAATAAAAATATATTTCTAAAATTCATTCTAAATTTTGGAATTTAATTGATACTGAGATTGTCTTATGTGTGCAAATGCATATCCTATATATATGAGTAATATTATCATTTTTATGTATAATGATAATGATAATGAGAAATACTAGTGATATTATTTAATAATAATATAATTCTAAAATGAAATATAATTTCAATAAATCAAAGTAAAAAATAAAATTAAAAATATAAATAAATAAAATTTATAAAAAGAAATCTAATTAAAAAAAGACACAAAATTATGTCTCAATATCATTTACATATTTTTTCTTCAGATAAATATGCTACTTCATCAAAAAAGACAATATTAAAAAATAAAAATAAATGCACCATCACACCCAAGGAATTAATTGCTACCTACATGACCCATTAATTTTTTCACTCACATTCTTAAATTATGTGTTATGGCATTCAAAAAACCTTTTACTCAAATATTTTTGGTCGTTTTGCAACAAAATAATAATTGCTGTCGCTTATACTTTATCAATTTAAAAATTATTTTATTTGATTCTTATATTTTGTATTTGTTTTCCTTTCATCTTCTCAGGGTATGCTCAATGTAATTTCCAAGTTACTTCTCATTACTGAGAATTATTGAATTTAAATTTTCTTATCTTAATTTTGCATTATCTTCTTTATTGACTTTTAAATTTTATAAATCAGATATTTTCACAAAGCATCAGCTTCAACTAAGTTATAATGCTCCCATATAAACTTAGCAGATTTGCTACAGCAGCACATAATTTTCACAGCATTGTTTTCGATAAGTAGGAGGTATTTTGCACAGTGTCAAATTATGATATTGCCCTCAGGATTCAACTGTAGTTTTTCGAGTCAAACTCATTGACCCATGTTCACAAGAACCCATGTCTCTCATGATAATGAATGGTCCACTTAGCACTCGTTGCATCTGAACCGAATTACTATGCAACAATATGTAATTGGAAGCAGACTAGATGGCATGGTCCGGAACACGCCAGGGTCTACAAATGTTAACCTCATTGCCACTATGCAAACTATGGGTGAATTTTGACTTGTGATCAATCTAATCCTTTCCAACAGGAAAAGACAGTACGGCATGGAATTACAGCTTGAAGAGAAGCAAACCTTGATAATAAGAGCCATCAGATGGGCAGTGGATATTAATCAATAGAATTCAGTTGGAATATTAGGGTTTTACATTAGTAGAATCACTTTAGTGAATAGTTTATTTTCTAATTAGATACATTTCCAGTAGGTTGGTTATTCCAGAAGTTATGATAGAGAGGCTTTATAAGGAACAGTACGGCATGGAATTACAGCTTGAAGAGAAGCAACCCTTGATAATAAGAGCCATCAGATGGGCAGTGAATATTAATCACTAGAATTCAGTTGGAATATTGGGGTTTACATTAATAAAATCACTCTAGTGACTAGTTTATTTTCTAATTAGTTACATTTCTGTAGATTGGTTGATCCGGAAGTTATGACAGAGGGGCTTTATAAAAGCAATATTATTATACATTAATATTCAACTCTCAATAATACTTAAATTATTATTATTTCTACTATTATTATTTGCTATCGTGGTTTAGCTCTTTTCAGAAATCTCTATGCTCTGCAATTTCCAACAAATTCCAGGTTCTATTTTATAGACCAAAACATGAAATGAACATAGCTTTCAGACACAGGAAACTATGCACGACAGGGTCTAGTCTTCATCCTTCAATATATAGGACCGAGACTTTACATACATACCCTCATAGTCATGCAAACATATCCTAACTAGGGCATATGTTAAACAATGCAGCAATTTGCCCAATCAACAAACCAACAAATTGTTTTAACATGCTGCCAACTGCTGTTGCGTTATTCACAGGCTAATTTTGTGTCAAAGCTACTAAGGCAAATGGCAAAGGCTTGGAAGACAGATAATGGGTACCTATAATCCATGGTAAAAATATCTTTTCCAATCTTTCCAAATTGAAGGATGACCTTATCATGATCACTGTAAGCCGCTGGCTGCGGGGAGGGTTCCATAGCTGCAACAAGTTGAAAGTTTTTAACAGATGCCACTGTCACACGACCTTTGAAATTTAGACACCAACACTGCAATTGCTCGTGCCATCTTGGGGATTTATTTTTCAAAACAAGTGGCCCATCTTTACTTTGAATGCCAATATGAATTTCTGATAAATTAGTACTGCTGAAATCCAAAGATTGTTCTGCTGTTTTGGAAAAAGATAATGAGGAAAAAGAGTCCTCTAATGAACGAGGAAATTCTGAAGGGGTTGGTACACTTCCTCCAGCTTCAATAGCTGAAGCGGGAATTGAATGCATTAAGCATTGCATTCGTCTTGGTCCTCTTGTGCCAAGCACGTTAAGTTCATATGCAATGTCAGCTATGTTATAACTGCCTAATGGTACTCTTGGAGATACCTTCTTTGAATAAAATCTCCTCCTTGTTTGCCTAGATGACACTGCACCGCTAAATGGTGGTTGACTGTCATGTATTGCAAATTTGGTGCCCAAAAAATTTGACCTATTAAATACAGCAATGAAAAATGATGACTCAAAATAAGTAATAATGCAATGCACAATAATGATTGAATGGTAGAAAACTGGAAATAAGCTAAGCATATAATATTCATGTAATGGAATTCAAATTTTCTACCTTAATTTACCAATATATGTTCTGCTTGTTCGAGACATTTCTTCTGCATCCATAGAAATTATGTACTCTGTATATGTAGCTCGTCTGACTCTCTTGGCAGACAGGAGAAATTTTCCATTTTCGACAATCAAGGCTGCAAACAATCATTATACATATTTAATATAGATTCAGAATTGCATATAAAGATTTACAAAGATCCTTACAAAGAAAAATAATATAACACATGAAATCATATAAAGTGCGAGAAGTGAGGAAGAAGAAATAAAAAATGGAGAGATACAGCTTAGCTTCTGGTCAAGTCATAAATCAGGATAAATCAAACATTTTCTTCTTCAATAAAAGAGGCAGGATGCAAGGGTGTATCAAGAACATTTTGGGCTTCAAAATTAGGCAGTTACCAAGTTAGTATTTTGGGGTCTCTCTCTTTAAAGGAGATGGAGATCATTTCTTTGGGAAAGCCTTACAAATTAGGAATTGAATCCTGGAAGGACAAGTGGTTAATAACCCTGGCTGGGAGAATTTTGTTGTTGAAATCCGTTATAACTGCTATTCCCATATATTTAATGTCTTGTCTGCAGATGCCCCTAAATTCTATTGAGGTATTTCTTATCGCAAGCTTTAGGAAAAAACCAAAAAAAAGATTCCATTGATCACCTAGGACACAGTCTGCTCTCTGACAGCAGGTGGCGGTACTGAGTTGCACCATGTGGAGCCTCAAAACAAGGTGTTTGGCACAAAATTAGACTGGGGGATTTATGCCAAACCAAATTTAAAATGGTAGAAAGCTTTTGCAAAAGAAATACCTGGATTCAGATGATCCATCTAGAATTTTATGTTGTCGTGCAGGTCCATATAACAGATCATCTCACCTTGGAAATTTGAAGTGGCTTAAAAGCAAACTTTTGGGGAGACTTCTATAACGGTTATTCTCCTTTGGCAGGCTCGGAAGATTTGATGGAAGCCAGGGAGATGCTCTCGCTAGTTTGGGGATTCAAAGTAAGGAACTATATGTATTGTCTCGCTCAAAGTGGGCTGGATAGATGGAGATAGAGAATAAAATAAGTGAGGTCGATCATGCTTCCCAAAGCCGGAGCTTTAACTTGGTCAGCACTACATAAGTGAATCTAAACTGGCAACAGTCTTTTAAAAATTGGATTGGAAGATTCACCAAGGCGTGTTCTCTGTTTGTCAAGGGGCGAAACACTCAACCATTTGTTTGAGAATTGCCCTTTTACAATGAAATGCTGGAGTTGGCTGTGTTCTAGATTGAACTGGATGGGAGTCCTCCCCTATAATCTCTTTGAAATTTTCAAGAACTGCTCCATCATTCAAAAGATATGTTTTTAGTATGGACGTATCCAAAATATACCCAGCCCCCAATTTTTTTAGTCGTACCAGAATATCCTACCTTGTACCCAATTCCAGTTCAGATTGAGTAACTTAGTAGATTACTTGCATACTATAATCTTGCATTTTGTTCTAATGTTCTCATATTCTCTTTGATTCGGCACTTTGAGTATTGTTGTTGCACGCTATCACATAAATCAATATTTGCAAATAACAAATCAAGCCTTTCCAAGATGAAGTCCTTTGTGATGCAGCCATTAAAGGCATGTAATGTTTTACTTAAGCAGCAATATATTTATCATCTACATGCAACCTATAAAGCAGACCCCAGAAGATTTTTCATGGATGCTAGATATAATAGGTACCAAATACAAAAAATAGTTCCCAAGCTTTCACTCGTTGCTGCCCAGCAATGTAATTAGTGAGTTCCTATGAGATCTGTACATAAGAAAGATATCCTTGCAATACAAGCTAACACTGCATCCTTTGAAGTGAAAAACAAATACCTTAACCAATTGAAGTGGCTCAACATTGCATGGTAAACTTTTGATTTGGTTCCAAGACTAACTTGTCATAATGCATCATTGTACTTCCCTCCATTCCTAGAGAATGAATATATCAAATTGACGTATTCATTAACTCTTGGATAAAGGACACATCAAACGTAACTCTTCAGCTTGTAGCAACCCAATTGTGCTTGTACCAAATAAGGATGCCACATGGAGGTTGTGTATCAACTACACAACCTTCAAAAGTTTCACGTGAAGAACTGCTATCAACTTCCTAGGATAGATGACCTTCTGGATCATCTCCACAATGTGAAGTTCTATACAAAGATAGATCTCAAATTTGAATTTGATCAGAATCTTGTTGGTCCCCCAAATGTGTGGAAGATAACCTTCAAAGCAAAGGAAGGTTTGTTTAATGGTTGAATATTCTTTTCACTTTGAAGAACGTTTGGGTGAATATGAATGACACTCTATAGAGATTCATAGTTTCACATGTTCTGTATCTTGATAGCATACTCATCTTTAGTAGAACATAGGAAGATTAACAGTATCACATTCAAGAAGTGCTCAATTTTCTGTGGAGACACAATTTGTACACGAATCTAGAGAACTAATCTTTTGCTATAGGGCATATTGTTGACAGACAAGGAGAGTACACGTTCATTTGGCCAAGATCAATGTTGCTCAAGAATGACCTACACCAAAGAGTCACAATATTTCAGAGTTTCTTGGGGTTAACAGGTTTCTCTAAGTTTGTATTGGCTTTCTCACATGTCAATTGGCCTTTGAATTAAGTCACCAGCAGTACACAAAGGCAAACTTTAGCTAGACAACCACACAATAGAAAGCTTTCAAGGAACTAAAATGCAAACTTTCTTCTATGTCAGTGCTTACATCGCCTAATTCTCAGCAACTACTTTAGATTGAGACATTCCTTTGAGCAATCATTGCTCGATTTGGTCACCCAATTGCTTCCATAGTGAGACGCTGGCTACCCCAGTAAGATAACATCCAACATACAGAGCTTTATGCATTGTACAAGCATGTAAGCACTACATATTGGAAGAGAAAACCATCATCTAAACAAATCATAAAACATTGCAGTTCTTATAGATGCAAAAACAAGTTCCAACTCTGCATCAGTTGTCATCTTCAACACTGTTTCAACATCATCCCAAGCACAGCTGGTCACATTGTAAATCTCAAACTCAGCATATACAATATCACAACTCAAATAGTGACATCTCTGTTCAAAAGACTTGTTTGATGGTACTAGTAGAAACTGACAAAACAAAAGAATATGAACTACGAAATTCAGGTGGTTGGTATTCCAGGTAATTGCCATGCCACCTCATTATCTTCTTCTCTAGTATATTAATGTTAACATGGCTATTCATCAAAGATGAAAGTTGGCCAAATAGGAGAATTGTGTGGTTGATACATTCGGTCTCTCAAGTCAGAGTACAAAAATTGCATAATATAATCTTGTGTTACAGTTCTAGCTTGTTATTTTATTATTCTCATATTCTATTTGATTCCAAACCTCAATTATTGTTTTTGCACTCTACATTCATACATCATTTGCACACATATCACAATGAACCCATTGGTGTCTCATCCCCAGGGCCAACATGGACCCCAAATCGTTGCACTTAAATTTTCCAACTTCTTGCAATCTGAAGAATTTGCTTTCATTCGAGATGATCCTTACAACTTACAAGGGAAGTGATTATCCGTGTATTCCAAATTGATGATTTGAATTGTGTTATTAGCCTTCAAGGATACACTATATACTATCTTGTTTCTTAAGCGACTTTAATTTACAGGTTATGCATAAATACAAAATTAAATGGATTACTGTAATGGATAGAAACCTGGTTCTGTCACTGAATGGCAGAACCAAAATGAAGACACACTAGTATAGAAGACACAAATAAAATAACCATACAATTCAATCTTTAGGATTTATTATGCAGACAATTTGAAGAAGATTAGATATTACACACATTCCTAATTCCAGGAGAGGTGGGCAGGAAACTTTGATGCTTGTTTCAAAATATCAATACAAAGACAATATTACCTGCTGCTCCTATGCCATGACATCTCTTAAATGGATTCCAGTTAGCATCACCAGCTCTGCACCTCATCCCATATCGGTGTGGATACCTGTCATTTTCAAAAGGAACTTCTGTTTCGATGCTTTTCAGATTCTTGAGACATTCTACTCTTACAAGTCATTGTTTCTATACCTTACATAGCTCTACATAGATTTCCTACAGTTGCACAGAAGAAAGCAGCAAGGAGAATGAACAGCCTTGGCCTCCATTTCCCTAAGTGTAATGTCCCCAATTTTAGCAAAAGTGATTTGTGCACAATTAGTCTAGTTTCCAAGCTCTTCCGATGGCTAATTGGTGTACTTAGGAGAACTCCAAAGTTTTTGGAGTGTGCAGGTTCAGTGTTGCAGGGTTTTTATTCACAACAATGAGCTCAGTTGGCAGTGTCATGTCACTTTCATAAGTGATTTTCGACTTTTTGTGTGCTCTCCAAACTTCTTGGAGGAGCAATCTATTTTTAGTAAGTCGCCCAATTATCTCCGATCATCATCCCAAGTCTTCAAAATCATGTTGATATGATTAGAGTTTGATTCCGATGCAAATTCAGTGCTTTTCGTAGCTTGGGCAAGCTATTGAATTATTATTTAACTAATTCACATAAATTGTTTAATGTTGGGAATTATTAAAAGAACAACTTAGTATAATAGCTCATTGAAAAGGTGTTAAGTTGTGTTTTAAGTTGGATGCCTAGGCTTGGAGGACTTTTTTCATGAAAATTAATATTAATTCTCCAAAAAAGGCCTTTGTGAGGAAAAAAAAAAGAATTATTATAATTTTAAATTGATTATTTCCCTCCAAAAAGCTATATAAGTAGGTGTTGGGGCCCATTGTGAGGGGAGACTTGTGAATGATATTGTTATGCTGCTGGAATGAACCCGGGTTTTTTCAAGCTTCTTGAGGATGAAAACCCTCTTGGAATTGCTGGTTCAAGGATGAAAACCCCCCTAGCTAGCCGAGTGATTTCATACAGAGATCACCATCATGTTTCAAATCAAAGTACCAATTTTGAGTTGCAGATTACAAAATCATTCGTGGATATTTTGTTGAAGTTATAATGTGAAATAGGAGCAATTGAAGATTTTCTTGTTGACCAAACACTTCTAGACAAGTCGTACATTACATGCTTCCCCATACAAGTTCCATTGCAGGTATAAGGGTTTTGATAACTTCATAATTGTTGTTTTGGGCGCCACTGTTATATCTTTGCAAGGGGTTCAAGTTGAAGAAGATCAAATGCAGAAATTGCTAGCCGCACCATTTGGTATAGGCTGTACCACATCAAAGAGGAGGGTGTGTGAAAGAACCAACTGAAGCACCTATGTTTTGAGGCACATTCCTCCTAGCTTGGGGTCGCTTTGATTTTATTTGAAGAATCTAGGTAATTTCTAAGTGGAGAAGTAAACATATGATGAGATATGTTGATTTTGTGGTTGCTGGTCCTGCAACATCAGCAATAGTAATGTTTAGTTTCAGACATGTCATGCCTGTTCTATTATATCAGACTCAAGTATCTCTCCTTCTAGTGTGTTGAGTTGAAGTTTGGATGTGTCTTGAGATGCCTTCCAGTTTATAAATGTTTGGTGGTGTGTTGGGAGTGAGTTTGCTGAGATTTGTGAGCATCTTACCCTGCTATTTGGACCTGTTGCAGCATGTTTCCAGTGTTTTTTAGACCTGTACCACAAATAACACTCATCATCATTAAGGTATATCGTTGATGTTTCAAGTTGGGAGGGTTTGTTCATGATATTGGGGTTCCACTTGGGGTGTTACCGCAATTCTTTACATCAGCATTTTATATCAGCAATTATTCAATGTTTATCATGTATATGGACTAATCTTGTAATCTTTCAGATGGTTATAGCGCAGAAGATTTACATTTCCTATGCATTCTATATTGTAACACTAGATGGTAGTACCGCCAATGAGTTGCTCTAGTTATTTGCCGATATACTTACTCCACTGAATAAGTGGTTTATTGTAATCACTCACCACTGGATAAGTGGAAGAAACTTGTTCTTACATTTCAATATCATATAAGCTGTCCATTGAATAAGTGGATGTGCCCATAAGCTTTCCCACTGAAAACTGGAAGTGCCATTGTAATCCAATTGTTGTGTAATTGTAATCCTAACACCATATGCTCTCACCTTACCCACTCTAGGATCTGGGTGATCAGAAAGTGGGAAGGAATTATGTATGGCATCTTATTTCTAGTTGCAATATTTTCATAAAAAATATTACACCAAGCTCAATATAGAGATACTCTTCTCTATTCATAAAATACATCATTCCACTATTAAATGCACGTAGGGATCAAGACAAAAGACTCCGAATAAAGGGGATTAATTTAAAATCCTAGCAGTGACATCAGCAATAAACAGGCCTGACAACTGCTGCATTGACATACCTCAAACTCTTATCGAGGCATTTCTTATAGTGAAGTCCTTGGGAGCTCAGAGATATTGATTTCAGCGACCCAGAGCTCTCTGAAGCCATTGATGAGGAAAAGTCCTTGAGTTTCTTGAGGCACTGAACTTGGGGTATGGCTTTTTTATTATGACCTTTTTCTCTAGACAGTGGAAATGTGTTGCATGGACTTCCAATTATTAACACACTAGCATTTTTATGTTTTTTCGTAAAGATAAAAATAGACATTAATGAGTGTAAATAGTTAGCGAATCTTCACTTTGGCATAGACTTATAGGAAGAAATTGAAGGTAAGATTTACAAAACAGCAGTTTTTCCCTGAATCTCCAGGATGAGAGGTGTGGGAAAGTAGATTAGGGGATGGCAAAAAGCTCAAGAAATTCTGTTGATTTCTCTGCTAACGAAAGAAGCAGCTACAAATAAAAAAATAAAGATATTTTCTCATAAATAATATATAATCATTACATAATCAAAACAAGTGCCAATTTATTGTGGAAGACATTAGCTAGCACTGATCTATTTACATCCCAGAGGATTCAACTCCAGAACTAAATCAATTTAAAAAAATTGGTAAGCAACACATTCCTCAAGCACTACTTAAAGTTGCATGAATCAATTGGCCAGATTTGTAGAAGAGCAAAAGCATAACTCAAACGTATTCAAACTATAAATAATAAATATTCTATTCTGTACACCCAATTTTGCAGTATACGTTGAAAACCTGAGATCCATCATCATAAAACACCTAAATAATAAATGCATTGTAATATTAAAAACTGTGCATGCATCCTGAAAAAAGATTCACAATTTTTAGTGTGCATTAATTGCACTATACTATCTATAATTGCGACACTAACGGTGATTATCATTAAACAATAGAAATTATTATTGTAGAAGAGTAAAAAGTGTCTATCAAATCAAAAATGTTTTTTAAAAGTATGCAACAGGGCAATCTAGAACAATCATATACTATAAGGCAAAATCTGAATCGTTAAATCCCAGAATTTAGTTTTACTTCACTTTTGAAAGCACAAGAAATCATTCTTTACCAGATTCTTTATCAGTGTGCATTGTTGCCAATGAGTTATACATTTTTAATAATGGACAACGAATAATGATCAAGCCCAACTAGTTGCCTCAACCAGCATACACAACATACAAATAAAAGACTCAGCTAAAACTTAAAGACATTAATTTTGTTAAGCATGAGAGCATTTAACTATCTGTGTGCAGACAACTAACACAGAGTCAAACATCTGAAGGACCAGCTACAAATTACAAAAAGATGGTCAATAAACAACAAATTATAAGTCCGTCATTAGAATATATAAATTACTAGGGAGATAAACCACAAAATATGATTTATAAAGACTAGACATAAATGGTAGAAACAGATCTTAGACATGCACACTCAGAAATTTAACAAATTGGAAAATCTCAAATCCTAGTCCCTTAGCCATGTAAGAATTAAGAAGGCAGTCTTTGCTATGAGATAGCCAAAATTTGCAACATAAAAGTTTGAATGCAATACATTACGATAAATGGAATCAGAAACAGCAAAAAATGCTGACACAAAATTCCCTTGAATTTTTCATCAACTTTCACACTAGAATTTTTGGTTACCAAACCAAACAATGCCACCAATATAAATGGAGGAAATTATCAGAAAATACATAGATCGCTAGTTTAGACATACGATTCAAAGACAAGGATGTGCAAGGGAAAACTTAAAAGCATTATAGACTGACCATTATAGTGAACAAAAAAGTAGATCGTCTGAGGGCATTTAAGTGAAAATTTATAAGCAATTGAGAATAACTTTTAGGATTTATATTAATTGACTCTAATCTAGAATGAATAAACATGAAAAAAACTTACCTGGGCTTAAACCCATGTATAAATGGTATGTAGCATTTGCTCTATCCCGTTTAATAAAGCACTGAATGGGTGCATCTCTTGGCCCAGGCTGTAAATCAATGATAAAATATCAATAAATCCTTCAGTGTAAGCCAAAATGCATTTTTCTCTGGCTCCAAATCAACACATTCTAGATACTTAAAGTAGCAAAAGACAGCATGCTCCAAACAGATACTAGCACAAGCAAGCAGCTATCAACACTCACATAAATAAATTTATTATCTATACAAAGGTAAACATCAGATCTAATGTTTTTCATTAATATATGATAAGTACATCAAAATACAGAAACAAAGAAAGAGATTGAATCGAGTACACTGCTTTAAAAAACAGAAGAAACAAAATTTACAAATTACAGTCAGATTTTACCACAGCCTAGATAGATTATTATCTCACCTGCTTCAATGATATGGGAAATGTAAGCTTCCCACACTGCTCTGGTGTTTTGACAATCTCTTTACACATCTCCCTCCAAGACTTGCAAACAGCAGCACAAGCAACAACATGCTTTCGCGCTGGCCAAGTACCTTCACTAGACTCTAACCTCTGAATCACATCACGCAATAGTTCTGGAGGAAGGTTAGCCCAGTGACTTTGCTGGATAAGAGGAGCTACAGTCTCTCCATTAAAAACTGCACTTTGGGATCTTCTATCATGATGCGATAACTTAACTTCAAAGCTTCGCCTGGAAAAGCTACCAATCCCATTTCTTACATCCCGAACAACACTTTTGCAAGACATCTTAATATAGTCTCAATACACAACGGTCCCCCCAGGCCGCCTAATATTTCTGAAAATTCTGAAAGTAAAGCCAACTCAATGCACTATCCTTCGCCTGAGGTAAGATGAAAGATTACAGTTTATGCTACAAGCTCAAATAAAAGAAGGCTTCTTTAGTTCCTGACCAGATCTCATAAGTTAGGCATTCAGTGTGTACTCATATATTAAATGGCTAACCTTCACGCATTTGGAGCTTGGCTAAATAAACAAGCAGCACAGTAAGTACTGCTTCTGATGGAAGTAAGATTTATGACTGGAAGCACCTGTTCTGCTGAAATATTAGCTTTAAGGAATACTCAACATCTGCAAGTTCTGTCTTTCTCCTAATACTGCATAATGGACAGGAAATCTTTAATGTACTTCTGCTGTTCAAGATTCCCAAACAAAAAGCTAGGACGCAGAAGGCTAGTCTGACTTGGAAAGGATCCTTTATCACCAACTGGTATTTTTTAGATGCTGCATTCAGATAGAACCCTCCGGCAAGTTCCTCCTTTACAGCATTTCCTCTAAGGACTAGAGATTGAGAAAACAAACGGCTTTAAAGCAGGTGTCGGGCCTGTATTGAAACAAAATCAATCAACATTTTCAGTTTGTCCTTCTGCGCAGCCGTTTCCGACCTATTAGCCAGCCAACAAATGGTGCAGAAAATACTACTAATATCAACTCTGAAGAAAAGCAACCCTTCTAATTTCAATCAGGCCAGAGATAAAGAATGTTCAGGACAAGACCACACGATCAATCCCACCCCTTTATCCACAAAATAATGAGGTGTCAATAGATTTTTCTCATCATTCTCGAAAATGAGTCCTTTAAATTCGAATTCATCAAGCAAGCTGCAAAATCCACACAGTACACATAAATCAATAATTATAACTAGTATACAATCGCCATTATCCCTTTCAAAAATTGTGTGAATACAAATTCATAATAGTCAGCTCATATTACATGCAGTAAGCCAATAAAGCAGATGATTAAGGAGGCACATACTGTGCAGACAAACTGCAAACTAAGGAGATAAATAGATCCAATCTTCTTCAAAATGTTTAAGACATCTATTATGACAAAGTATTCAAGCTTGGCAAGCCTACTCCCCAAAGAGGAGATCAAGCTGAAATATATAAACAATTTGTAGATTTGAAGTAACACCAGAAATTGGTTACAATACAACATACCTCCCATAGATCCACTTACGCACTCAAAGGACAATCCATCAGTAATAAAATTAAAAGCAGAAGCAGGCAAAAGATCCACTATAACACTCACCTCTGTAATGTACACCCTCGGCAGGGCTCAATGTGATCAACACAAAACTATCTTCTAATAAACAGTTCTTAAAGATCACAAGGCCTCGTTGTGTCTTGAAATGCCCCAAATCAATGAACTTCCAAGACAAAATAACCACAATCTATAAAGCACTCTCTCAAATGCCCCAACCCAATTGAGTTCCATGCCAAAATGGCAATAATGGTTAATCAGAGCACACCTTACAGAACACCCTTTCCTAGAATTTTCTGCCCATTAAAACCACAGATACTCATTGCGCCATGATTAGACATTTAAAAATACGTAACAGATATCAAAAGTGAACTCATGGAAGGAACCCCAAAACACGCAATACTATTGACCAAACATACTTAACTACAAAACCCACATGCCAAACTGTACTAAAATAAGACCCACTACACCAATTGTCATTTAAGAACCCTCAAAATGCCCTCTATACCAAAAGCAATCAAAAGGGAAGAAAAAAAAAACCAACAGTATAAAAATAAAAACAAAAAGTAAATTCCTTACCCGACAACTGACTCCCAACTTTGACTAACATTAACACAGTAATTACATTTAACCCGGCACCTATACACGCCTCTGCAATTCATTCATAAGCCCTGAAATAGCAGTAAAGGAGCTTTTTGAAGAATTTACAAAGACCACCTGTGAAAACAAGTCCCGAGATTCTGCCTTCCCTTGGCGGTCTCAAATATGTCTAGATCTCCTCACAGTCCCTCGGTCAAATCACACACACCATTTCCTTTCCCGGATTTCAAATCCTTATAATCTATTTTATCCGCGCCATCGAGATCTCCAATTAATAATTCAGAAAATATATAAAGAAAGATTTTCCACTTCTGCAATTTCTTCGCATATACTCTCCAAACAAGAAATCTTGATATCAAATTAATTTATACTCGTATTTGGATATTGACTAGAGAAAAATATATACATATCCCCCTTGTCTGGTCTGTCTTTTAGACAAGTACAACGGAAAGAAATGGTGAAGGTGGCTGCGTTCCCTATGCTCGCCATAGTTCACGTAAATTGTGACCCGTCAGACTTTGTTTAGGGATAATAAATTTGCATGGATAATGGAGACGTAGTTGAAAAATATGCAAGCTTTTCATGAGTTACCGCCATCTACGAAGGAGGGAACAAATTGTTTCTTTTCAATTGCCTTCTCGTAGTTTGGAGATTATATTATTTTATCCTGCACGGTACGTGGATATCATTTCTACCACTGGAATTTGCTTGCAGGAAACGAATCACCAATCGGGCCCATGCAGAGGACTTTCCAGAACAAATATATAATATTCGTTGGAAATGGGATTCTGGGACTGTTTCTTGACTGTCAAGGAAAAAATATGCTAATCCAAGAAAGGGTGCGCAGACCCCTAGAGCTAAAAAATTGCATGAGAAATAGGAGAAGTAAGGTAATAGATCCATTTGCACGTGTTTCCGACCTTTTTTTTGGGTTTGATCTTTTGGAGTGTGTACTGGGTGGGAAATCTTTACAATTTTTTGATAGATCTGTCTTAGCTGTGGACTCGTGGAGTATACTTCTTAGGCGTACGTAAGAGATAAATTGATATACGGCAACTGGTAAAGGGTACGTAATCTCCACTAAGATTACAATAATCTTCGTGGCAATATCGTGTCTTGCCTTGTTGGCCTTTGTTGATATGAAGGTTTTAGAGTCGTATAAACAATTCCATTAAGATTATGGATAGAAAATAAAAATTAGTAATTGTGTCATATGATTTTAAATGATATATAAATAATTCCATCAAGATTATGGATAAAAAATAAAAATTAGTAATTGTGTCATATGATTTTTAAATGATATATAAAAATATAATTGAAGATGTATAATAAGGATGATATCCAAGTCAATATATGTAACAATCAAGCAAGCAATTGATTAATTTAAATTTAATAGTTAAACTTAAAAATAAGTATAAAGAATTTCAATTTTATAGTTAAACTTAAAAATAAGTATAAAGAATTTCAATTTTATAGATAAACTAAAAAATTTGTATTGGAAATGAATCTTAGACTAAGATAGAATGATAGAGGTGTTTAGTTTTGTATGTGATAATAGGTGTTTTGTTATAATGTGTGTATCATGATTTGTCTTAGAAAGTTGATATTAAATCTGCATAAGTCAAGTTTCAAAAATAGGAAAATGAATTCATTTGTGGTTAAGTTCAAACTCACACATGTGACTCTAAGCCTTAATTTCATAACATTAAACTTAGGGTATTTACTCTTCAAGAACCTATCTACTTGTAAATATCTAGAGAAGGTGGTGCTAAAATGCATCAATAGAGCTCACTATTAAGATGGAAAATTTGTGTCTTGTATTGATTATAGTTGGGCCCTATTAGACTAATTTAATGGTGTTTGAATTGATCAAAGACACACCAAGAAAGATGCATGTGCCTATATATTTGTCCTTATGATTGGAGATATTGATGTAATTGTCTTAATCTTATGAGAATGACAATCTCTCTCATTAATGGGCAGGTGCAAGAAGATGAGGGGCCAATTTGTGGCCACCCATCTTTGTTTTTTTTAAAAAGCCATAATGTGAGCGTGTTATAACGCACTCACATTATAACACGCTAGCGTTATGGCTTGGTGTGACCGAGCCTTAGGCTCAGCCACACCAAGGCCATAATGCACTCGCATTATAACACGAGCGCATTATAAGTTATATAAACAGAAAAAAGTAGCATTTGCTCATTTTATTTTCTACAAGTTTCTTCAAGCCCACAACCTGCAAACCCTTGAGAGAGCACTCGCGTTATTGGAGACCAAATTCTTTCCCAAATTGTCGTTGATTCTTCATCAAAATGTTGCCATGATGTCGGAGAGGTCAAAGGAGTAAGTTTTGTTTTTTTTTTTGTGTGAATTTATTTCTAAATAGGTAGATTTAATAGGTTTTTTGATGTAAATTTATTTAATTTACAAGAATTGATAATCAACCTCCTAAACCTTAAAATCCTCCTTCACCTCAACCCGAAATACCTACTAAAGAACAACCCCAACAACAAACACCTCTAGTAATTCCTCAATATGCCCTTGGAACACAAGAAAATTTAATGGAGCAAATTGAAAATAACAAAAAACAAATTGAGGACATAATTGCAAGGTTGAAAGATCCTACAAGTTCAACCTCGCATATAGCCATGTTTGCTCAATCTCTTGAATCTATGTTATCAAATGTAGATTCAATTAGCAAGCAAATATCTACTTGGTTGACTAAAAGGAGAGAGTTTAGATAATTATATGCAAATAAGTTGTCTTATAAACAAGTCAAAAATGAAAAATTACAAAATTTGACTTGTGTTCTCTTTTCACAAACCCACGAACAAATCAACCTTTATACCCTACAAGCAAGAGGTTCCCTATCTATTGGTGCAACGACCACCAAGGGACAAAGAACCATTTTTGGTAGAGGTGGTGGATGGTTTTTGACCATCCTCCATGCAACAATAATGAGGTCATGTAATATTTTTTGAGGAAGTTCTCTACTGCGAGTTTGTCCTCAATAAAGTGCCAAACTATTTTGATATGCGGTACTTCCAGGGTAGAGGTGGGGGTCTGCACAACATAGACCAGGGGCACGTCTTGACCCACAATAGCTAGTGAGTCAAGCACTCACCAAACCAACCTATGAGCACATGGCTTTCCCTTCTATTATGAAGGAGAGTGTTGAGGTCGAGACACTGCAGTCCATTAGTTCCTTAACCCAAAGCATCATAGAGCATGCCAGTCCTACTGCACAGCGTGAGCTGGGGGAGACTTTGAGGAGTAGGGTTCCACCCCATATTTGTTAGTCTTGCAGGCCACCTTGTGGTTATGACCCCATAGATAGTCAGGATGTAGGTGTGCAAGCTACATCTATAGCTCAACAGTTGGTGATGACAGATACCCTCCTGAATGAGGCTTTCAGCCTTGTTACTTAGGTAAATGTTAGCAAGTTCATTGAATTTAATTTATTAAATTTAATTTTTGAATTGCAAGAATAATTAATTTAATTTAATTATTGTAATGAAATTTCAAGGTCATGGTGTTTATTCAATTTTCAATGGTTCTCCACCTCTATATTACACTATGACATGCATTGTCAAGGTATGTGACTAGTAAACAATTATAAATATTACATGTGAATAGCATTGTTATATGAATGGTATTCTAATATCTAATTTTGGATGTTGAATAGGTTAATCTTGGAGATTTCACGGCAACACCTCCCAATGGAGGTGGAGTTTGAAGCTGATGGTGTAAGGATCATTGTATTGTTTTCTTTGGATCTTGTTCAACATCAGTTTTTGTATAGTCGTAGTTTGTCACCTTCTTCATTAATTGGGCATGTACCTAATTTGATTGTGGAATCTTCATCTTCCTTGGGCAAGGAGACATATGAACACTTCTTAGAGATATCTTCATCATCCATATCCATACCTCCTTCCTTCAATTCCTATCTGGAGTGGGAAGCATCCCTGCATTTCTACTTGGTTTTATTTCTTCTGAAAGGGAGACAAGTTGTTTGTCAACATTAGATCATGTTTTTTATTCAAGCACTTACCATTTTTGCAGGTGATTACACATTGTGGGGGAGCTATATAGTCTCTCTCTTTCCCTCGTATGGGGGGATATTAATTGTATTGTATCTATGTGATAGATGGTGTACTTGGGGGTATCATGGATTCCTCCATCCTTCCTTATTTGCATTTCATCTCCTTTTTGGAGAGGGGTTTTCTTCCCGTTGGGTTTTCCCCTTTGCTCTGTTTGTGGGAGATTAATTGCATTTCATCTTCATTTGTAAATGGTTACCTAAAATGGCCATCATGTAGTCGTGACCCATCATTCCATCTTTGCATAATCATTGCATTATCATTTCCTCCCTAAGTTGCACTTTATGGGGGGTGTTGGTGTAATTAATATTTAATTACACTTGCATAAGTTTACTTAGGCATATTTAATTAATTCCTAGGTTTATTTTACTAGGAAATTAGTTATAATGGGGCCATACCCCTTCACATGTATTTATGATATAAGGTTTCTAGAATATCATCTAGAACTTATCTTATGCGTTCATCATTCCCTGGGTAGTTAGTTAGGGTTCACATGTTTTTAGATCTTAACACATGTCAAAATCATAATGCATACTACATTTCACTCTTTCCTATATATACAAGGCATTTGTACATTGTATCATATCAATCACATAATAGACTCTCAATTTGCATGCCTAAGTTGCAACACTTTCATGTGGGTGATTTTCTTCTTGGAAAAGATCCTTTGGAGGCTACAACTTCATAGGATGATTTAGCATCCATAATTCCTACATGGTATCAAAGCTTGTTCATTGAAGATTCATCTCACTTGATCAGAAAGTTGGGCTAGAGAGATTCATTGCAGGCTTGAAGGTTTTTATTGCAGGCTAGTTGGCTCCACCCAAGGACCAAGCTAATTTTTGAAGTAGATTGAGTCCAATATGAGCCCACCATTGTCTTCAGAAGACTTCAAAACCCTAGGATCACCTGTTCATTCATCAAAATCAATGAAATCTAATTGGGAACTTGTGGACAAATATTTTGGCACCCACAATTCTCTAACACTTCTAGGGTTTTTCACCTAAAAGGAGAGAGGTAGGCCAAAATGGATAATGCCCAAACTCAAAAATAATGCAAATATGAATGAAATATGCCTAAATGTAATGTCTAAATGCAATAAACTAATAAAAGATGTTGATTATTAATGCAAAACTTAAGAAATGTAAGATGATTGAAAACACAATATTGTATGCAAAATGACCTAAGAATGTAAACAAACAATAACATAAATGAAAGAAAATGGAGAGGTGCACTTGGAAACTAGAATGTGATGCACAGAGGCTCTAGAATCCTACAAAATTTGTTGTTGAAGCCAACTGGGACACTTACGCCAAGCTGGGCGACTTAGTCATGTTTCGGGGAAATTCTGTTGGAACAAGTTTCAACCAAAAGGGTATCCACAAATGCAGAAAACATTTTTTAGGCCTGGAAGTGGAATTAATTCACCACTAATGGAGACTTAGTCCACCTTCAGCTTTCAGTAATTTTGGGATAGGAATTTGTAGCTCACAGTCTGCACTTCTCTTCTTGACAGGTGTTTAGATCTGATTCTGCAGAAATTGGGCTATAAGTGATCGCCAAGATTTACTTAGGGATTTGTTGACTTGAATGACTTTGATGGAATGATGACACATTTTAACACCTTTCTCTTTGACAAATCAACATACAAGACTTGCAAAACACACATACAAAGAGGGGGAAAAGGGTTAAGGGTTAGAGAATAGGGGTTTGCCTTGGTCAAACCCCTATTAGGTAATCAAACCCTTGAAACTGAAATGAAATAGAAAGAGAATGATGAATGAACAACATGCAATGCTACAACTCACCAAACTCTTGATGTAGAAATCTGAAGAAATGTAAGTAGATGCTCCAATGAAGACTTGATAGTGCCTAAAATGCTTGAGAATGATTAAGTGAATAAATGCTAATGTATGAATGAATGCATTAGTGTATGGGGGTGAAAATGAGAGGAAAACCCTTTATTTATACTTAATTTTACAAAATTCCCTAAAAATAACACATCAGAGGCTAACCTGAAGGTTAAGAGAATAATATCCTACTAGAAATTTAAAATAATTTTGATTTTTGTGCCCAGTGGGATAAGTCGCCCCAGGTGGCAACTTGGTCCCACCAGGGAAATTTTAATGGGTGTCAGGAATTAAATTGTACTTAATGATGTTTAATGGAATTACTCTCCAAAACACACTTAAGTAGGGTTGGAAAGTGTATTAAGGGGCCATTTAAACATAAGGGTCAAATTATTGATGACAAGCCTAGAAAAGTGTGAAAGTTTGTTACAACTCTTTACAACACTTTGAAATAAGACTTGGTAAGTGATAAAAGGAGGGTATTTAGGTGAATTATAATGAAAAGGTCCTAGAAAAGTGTGAAAATGGGTTACAACACTTCACAACACTTTTACAAGACATCATAAAGTTCTTATTGATTCTCAAGGACCCAAGACCTAATGTGAATGTGTTGACCACATTACAACATTAAATCAAGGAAAAATCAAGCCAAAATCACTAGGGGAGCCTAAACATGAGAAAAAGTAGAAGAGTTACTTTTTCCATGTCCACATTTAGCCCCCACTTTCGTGAGAGGATGAACCTAATTCAAACGCACACTAAAGTAGTCGAACATCAATCAAGAGGGGTTCCAATGAACTAATGCTAGTAAGATGAGACAACAACAATCAAGAGGGATGGTCAAGCCCCTAGGATGAAGATCCCATAGAAAAATAAACATGAGCACAAAGAAACACACGTGAGAGTGATGTAAATGAATGAAAGGGAGAGAAGGAAAAGGAGAGAGTCGGTTCAAGTTTCAATCATTTTTCCATCCCATTGTGGATCGGATCTAGGCTAGTTTTTCAAAAAGAGAAATGTATACTCACTCTGAGGAAATGAAACTCATGGTTGTCCACCAGGTGAGAAGGCCCAAAAGGTGAGAAACATACACTCATGGCTGGGATGCACTCACACACACATAGGTGGCTATGGGGAAAGTCATGCCTTAGAATGGGCTTCCCACTCAACCATATCAAAGTTATACCTCCTGATAACTTTAATAAGGTTCCATAAAAGAAAATGATTTTTTGAGCTTCATGAGACAAGAAAAACTTTGTATGCTTGGAGCCCATGAACAAAAATGATGGCACCACAGGCATGCAAGCTATGTTATGCAAGGTGGCCATATAACAAATGCAAAATGTAACATGCAAGGGATGTTCAAAGGAGTCTTGCTTAATTCATGTGAGGTCTTTAACTAAGGGAACATTGTGCCAAATGTCTCCAAGAGAGGACCAATCAAAGAATAGAAAATCCGCAACTTAGGGGATGTAGTGTGTTGCATCAAGCCACCAAGAGGAATGTAATATGCTAAGATAGATCATGCTCATGAAGGACATCACACCCAATGTCATCCACAAAGTGAAAAAACACATCGAATGAAGTAACAAGGTTGCACTAAGAACCAAGAAAAGGAAAAAAAATGCAAAATGATAATGCCAATGTATGCCCCAAATTTAAATGAATTGCTACACACTATTCTATGAGCAATTACTTTAAAGTAGAAAATGAAAAATGCAAATAAGAAAGAAAGACATGAGAGCCAACTTGGAAAACCCTTATGCCAATTCATACGTTTCTGAGTAAGGCTATGTCATGCGAAGGAAAGGAAAAAGAAAAAGAAAAGGAATGGGTTGCCCCCAAAATGAAAACACCAAACACATAAGGGATCTATGGATTTGGGGGTTAGTATGTTATTTGTTGCTGTGATTGGTCGAATGTAAGCGTTAGAAAACAAGCATAAGTAAAAGAGTGCAAATAAACACCAAAACAACCTACACTTCAAGATTAGCCTAAGTTGGAAACAACACAAGATAAAAGCAACAAAATGGAACTCTATACCTTGCGTCGAATCAATCCTTTGGTTGGCCCTTCGATCTTTGATGTGTATGCTCCTTGGATGGCACAAGATGCAAGCTAAATGATGTTATGAGGATGAGTGCAAATGGATGAAAACATGAAAATGACTAAGTGTAGATTGAGAAACAAAACTGCAAGAGTTTGGCTAGCAAAATGATCTCCCCAAAATGAGAGAAAAGAGGGGGTATTTATAGGAATTTTGAGAATTCCTAAGGGAAATGGATGGCCAAGATTGAGCCACAAAAGATCAAGATGTAGGGCCAAGGTGAGTTGAGAACTCACAAGCCCTCACATCTTGACATGT